>CAJNIZ010003335.1:147920-164565 GCA_905231905.1 Symbiodinium pilosum | reverse complement strand
AACAGCACGATCCTTCAAGTAGGGGCCCCTTGAGAAGTCCATATATATGTATATATAGATATATATATTCAGGTCTATATGGTAGAATTCTAGAATAGAGAAAGCCCAATGTAGAGGCCTAAACCATTTCAATCCTTATCATAGGGATTCCCAAAAAATATCCCTATGGAAGCCTTAAACCCTATGTAACCCCTATGCACCCTCTTAATTTTGGGAAACCCCCTATATCGGGCCCTCAACCCTGATCCCCTGTATTATTAGGGAGGATACTGCAACGGTATTTCCATGCAAACCATGACTCGACTCCCTGGTTTTTGGGTTTAGGAAGGGGTTTAGGGTTTACAGTTTAGGGGTTTAGTATTTAGGGGTTCAGGATTTAGGGGTTTAGGGGTTCGGGGTTTAGGGGTTCATGGTTTAGGGGGTTCGGGGGTTGACCTTGCGGAATTCCCCTTCACGGCGTGTACTTCAGGGTATTGTTATTGTGGTGTGGGGGGTCGGGCGGGGTAACCTAGACCCTAAACTCCCTAAACGCCAAATCCTAAACCCAAAGCAACTCTCTGAATCCAGCACCCTATTAAGGAGCGAGAGCTTCCTTTGAAGTTGGGGAGTTTAAAGTTTAGGTTATATGGTTTTGGGCGGCCTCTGTCCAACCTTTTATCTCCTACGGGTGGTTAGTAAGGAATGCAGGGATGAGAAAGCAGATAGCAAATTGAAGCTACGCAGAAAGCCCGATATCCTTGATTTAGGGAACATATCCTAACTGATACTAGGATCCTTAATATGATTTAAAGGATATTCCGATGCCCTGATCAAGAGACATTGGGCTTTCTGGGTATTCCATTAAGTATTAGGGTTTTAAGGGTGGTAATCCGATCCCTTACCCCGCCAATCACTCATAAGCCCGCGAAAGGAGAATTTCGGTCCATCCATGAGTGGCTTCGACGAAGAAATTTGAGACGAGCTCGCGCCAATCAGGTTTGTCGATAAAAAGCCGTCCTGCTTACGGAGATAGACAGCGAAGCTAAATAGGGGTTTCCAAAGATCTGGGGTACTGTTTTGGGGGTCCGGTAGTAAGTGCCATAGTGCTTTGTTCTCTAGATTGGGGTCACCCTTATTTAGCGAAATTACCAAATGAGAAGAATGGGAACCCTACATCCTAGGTCCTAGACCACCAAACCCGGATGAGTGCTTCAGGGCCGGAGAGATCCTAAAGAAGCGAATAGGAAGATGGGCTGAGGGCATCAGGTCATGAGGATCACCCAGAAAGCCCAAAAATCCCTTAATGAAGGAATGTACCTTGAATGATACTGTTAGGATCCGAGTATCATTTAGGGTATAGTCTTTCCGTAGGGGATATTGGGCTTTCTGGGCATGTTTAGGCCCAGCTCTGGTTCTCAAATCTCATGGATTTGGTGGATCTGACAGGCAGCATGAAAGCAGAAATTTACGAGATTATCCTTAAAACCTTAAGCCTGTATGGCAGTTTCCATTTTATTTTCCATTATCCCCATATAACCCTAATATGACCCTGATATTGCCCCAATGGGGCATCTCTCCCATGAACAGCCGGACCTATTTGATCGGCCGCCAAAGCACCTAAGGTGGAGAACGGCAAGAACCCGTCAACCCTAAACCCTAGCCCGTCTGAAGTGGGCAACAGTCAGGGGACATCACCTCCCCCCAAATGCTAGCTTCTACGGACAGTTTCCTCCAAAAAACATGTCCCTAAGCCCTGAAACCCTAAACCTTCAAGCCCATATAAACTTACCATTATTTGGGGTCCCCAAATTTCCTTAATTTTAAAATCTACAACCAAAATGACAAGCCCAAACCGCAAATAATGGCAATAAACCCTGCACCCTGAAGGCTTGAACTATGCGAAAGGGGCCAGTTCTGCAGGCCCAAACAGCCGGCCCAAGCTCCATGCCACCTGAGCCTTTAAGTTGGAACTGAGCTCCAAGAATCCCATCTTGAGCTATGTAGGTTTAGGGTATAGTCTAAAAGGGCTTATGGTTTAGGGTATAGTCTGTTAGGCTTTAGGGTTTGAACTCCTTCAATAAGGGGGTTATAGGCAAGCATTATAGGGGCTTTTAAGGGGATACGAGGAGTTTAGACTGTAGCTCATCTAAACCTTATACCCCTCACAAACCCTGAACCCATAAACGTCTTCAAGCTGGGAGTTAGCTCCAACAATCCGATCCCCCTTATGTTGAAGAGGTTCAATGACAAGTGGGAGCGGGTTGTTGGGTTAGAGGACCCTGCCTTTACACCGGAAATCGTAAACCCTGGATCAGTTTTGTCAACTATGCGGTGTTTGCGGAGTTTGTTCATGCGGTTTCTGTATGGAACATGCTCGACCCATTCTTTATGTTGCTTATGTGCGATGAGTGGAAAACTGTTGATGCACTTGCTCTTTGGTTAACATTTCACATAAGCTTGGTTGAAGCTTACAAGGACACAAGTGTGTTTCTTGGATTTACTTGGCGGAGGCGTGCTTGAGCGCTGCCAGCTAAATAATTGCAGGCCATGTGAATCTAGGAATGTCGCGTTTCCGGCCTAGAATCGTGCTGACTGTACATCGTGCGCACTTTAAGCTCTTTCGCTTCGCTGCTGAAAGGAGAGAATGAGCTCATGCTACAGTTTCGCATGGTGAGTCATGTCAACTACAGTCACAAACAGCATGTTTAGTTGCGGAAGTGATGGAGTTTGTGACTTGTACGTAGAGGATTTCGACCGCGACGTTTCCGGTGATTCATTGTGTTTGCTGTTTTGAGTGAGATTCGCATACTTTGCAGACTTGTAACATACATGCTTCACGAATGGCTGCCGGCCGGCTTTTGTCTCTGATGTGGATTGAAATATTCTCTGTACATTTTGCACATTGTCACTGGATTAAATGGATCTCATGAGATTGGTATGGCAAAGCTTGGTTGTGCTTGATTGCTCTGCATTTCGGCCTGGAACTTGGTTTCAGGTTGTTTGTCGTGGGGCTGCTGGAGAGTTACAATTCGCGGTTGTCACAACCCTAAACCCTACACCCTAAACACGGTCAGTTGCTTGCTGTTTGTGCGGAAGCTGCTGTGGGTTCTGGCGACCAAAGTGTCGAAATAACGCAGAGAACAATCCCCCTGCAATCGCTGCTCATGCGGGCATTTCCGAATTTTGGCATCCATAGTAAAACCTTTGCGTGTAGCTGGATGGTCGACACAACTCCAGTATGGTTAGTCATTCTTTGCATTGTGACTTAGAGTTCCAGTCGAATTTCCTTTTTGAGTTTGTGTTCAGGCTTCCCAAAGCACGGATTCCACACAAGATTAAAACATCAAGCTATGACGTGATCCCTTCAGGTGGCTGCCCTTGCCCTTGGCCTTCATCCGTGTCTGCTTTGCGTCAAACGCCTCTTGCGATCAGGACGCAGTGAGAGAAACGGGTCCCGTTCGTGATCAGCTCCAAACTCCCCAACGCCCAACGGCCCACAGGGATGTGATCTATACCCCCATAAGCTATATAAGCTTGGAACATGTTGCAATAGATCCTTGGCGTGTTCTTGCTTGGTTACAAGACAGCAGTTCTGGGTCTGCGTCGGCTAGGATTGCAGTATGTGACATGGTCATCCTGTATGCTTCAACCCTCCGGAATCTTATATAGGGATTGCAGGGTATATTTTGGGGGCCATATTTGGGTTATATAGGGATAATGGAAATAGAATGGAAACTACTATAGTATATTGGGGGTTGTATAGAGAATGGAAAAGAAAATGGAATCTTGAAGCCTAAATCCTAGGAGGAAGTCCGTTTGCTGCAATTCGCAGCCTCAGCGGAGAGGCACGGCACCAACGCATCGGATGAAAGGAGGCAGGCCAGCGGGGCTTGTGATTTTAAAACGGATTTTGTATTGAACTTGTAAGAGACAGGTCTAAAGGCTCGAACGACAACGCGTCTGGTAAACTGTTACAAGCCTGGCCATGTGTCTTCAGGTTTGGATCAAACGGTCGAGGGGATCTCAGGGGTAAAGCTGATTGTAATGCACATCCCTCAGGGCGAAGAGGCGCTTTCCGTACGTTCTGCAGGGGTATTGTTCATTTGAATGGCTCACAAAATGCTCCGACATTCCTGCTGGCTGGGAGCAACACACAGGGGCGTTTGCCAAGGACGTGAGCGAAGTGCCCCCCCCTGCGACTGGCCTTGCCTCCAACAACTATGTGTGTCTTGGTGGTGACGGAGTGGGGCCAGGGCAGGCTATTCCACCTGCATCCACGCTGCATGATTGGATGGGCAAGGCCGATGCTAGCAACATTGACTTTGACATGGAAGGCATTATGCAAATGAAGTACAAAGAGGCTGCCGGCCTTTGCAACGATCTCCGAACGACCTACGGCCACGATATAAAATGCCAAGCAACCTGCCTCACAGGAGATGATGACAGGAAGACTGCAGCAGTTTATAAAGATACTTTTGATTACTTTGCCATCATGATCCACGGCGGAAGCATGTCAGATGGTTGGAGTATACCGGTAGATGATCCCTTCTCTGGCGCGACGTGGAAGGTCATCAATGAATGGCTCCATGCTGGCATTCCCGCTAGCAAACTTATTTTGGCAGTGACCACTAATGGGCTGGAAGCCTATATGGTCAACTGGTTGAAGGCCATTATTCAGAAATATGGTATGGCAGGCATGTCTGTCTGGCAACTGAAAGATCTCAAGAGCTCCATCTCTTATCAGTGCATCGAGGACCCCAGCACCCAGTGCGGCCATCCTTCTCCCAGCCCCTCCCCCAGCCCCTCCCCCAGCCCCCCTCCCAGCCCCTCCCCCAGCCCCTCCCCTAGTTGTTCGGCCAAGTGCGTTTGTCCAGGTACTGAGGTTGATGGGGAATGTTGCGACCCTGATTCAGTCACCAAGATTGGTTCGTGCAAGGAGCTCGGGCAGGATGGTTGTTGTGGCGGTGCCGGCGGATCAGCGCTATGCCAGAAGGTCTGAATTTTCAAGTGTGGGACGCTCATGCGCAGCCAAACAGAGCTGCAGGGTAAGTGAAACCAGAGCAACGGGGACTTGGATGTCATTTCTATGAAAATTGTTCCTGGCATGCGAACGATGCGAACGGGAATATATACCTATGATAAGGTTGTATTACGCGCATCTCGATTCTATTTTTCAAGGATATGATATCTTCGCATACTATCTTTACGATATTATCAACGACCCCATTTTATTCATCTAACATTTCTTCGAAGAAAAAGTAGCAATACTATATAACTATTAGATTGATGATTCATTGTATCATTTTCCTGATCTATAATATTCATATTATGATAATTTTCGATCATAAATTATACTCGACGTGACTCGCTGCCATCCGCTATCTATAGCAACGGCCAATATTCAATTAAGAATACGGATAATAGAAATCTGATGAATGAGATTGGGTTGGGGAGATTTTTGGTCACGCGAATAGATCTTTCAGCCTCCGGCTCGGTCTTTCCGCCTTCGATTTGATTTTGACGCCTCATTATTCTCTCTTGGATTATTTGCGTAACGGTTTGGGGGGTATTCATAATTCTTGGTAGACGGTTACGATCAAATATAAATTCTCTATGAATTCGCTCAAGTAGCCGCGCAGACGGCCAAGTAGAAGGAAATTACGTAGAAGATCGCTTCGGAGATCAGGGTTTGACCCGCGCTGAAAAATCTCGGAGATTTTCGAGCTTGTAGCTTCTCCGAAAGAATGTAAAATCTCTGAAATATTTTTCATTCCCGGGAGCTTCTAGGATTTTAAAGGGGAATCGAAATGATCGCAAAAGATTACGTCGTATTATTGAGAAATATTCATATTAATTTCGTAGATAGGAAAATGCCATAAATAATTCTAATGAATATTGAAAAAATATTTGAAATTAATAATATGTATATATATGATAAATATATATTTTTTATTCGAGGAAATAAAAGCGTTTATGAATAGGATAATTTCATAATTGAGAAGAGAATTATAAATAATCGATATTCTCTTAAGAATAGATCTTAGATATTTTGAGATCTCTCTAAATTCTTCGGAAAAGAGCTGATTATTGGAATAGAATAATAATTTCGAATGATTATTTATATATATATCTTTTCTTTGATCTTTAAATCTATATATATATATATGATTTTTTCATGAAATATATTTTATAGAAAAAAATCATAGAAAATAGAAGAATATGAAATTATCAATATAATTCATGAGATATTAATGATTTTGATTTTAGAATATAAAATATTAGGAGGAGCTATTACAATCCCTGATATATTTGAATAAAAGAGGAAGGAATAATGATAATGATGGAAAGAAATGAATATTTTCTCTAATCTGATTGAAATTCGATAGAAATCATATTATCTTCTAAATTTATGAGATATCTATTTCCATTTTCAATTTTTTCTCTATTGAATTTTTCTATTGAGATATTCAATACGAATGATAATGATTTCTTTGATATTTCGGGATATATAAAAATATTTTTAGGAGAATATTTATTCTAAAGAATAGATTTTCATTATAAAAATATATGAATTGAATCTATTCAATATTATAGATTTTTCGATTTTGATTTTAGAATCTTGGAAATTCGAATATTTAGAATGGATGACGAAGATGGCATAAATTCTTCTTCTAATAGTTGAATGAAGAGGAGATTTAAGATCATAGATAAAAATATTATTTTGGATATTCAAAATAATTTCTATATGATTTGGAAAATCTAGAGGAGATATTAAAATATCTTTCTATTTATAATACGTTTCTATATCTAGGAAGGAAAAGATCGATGAATATCAAAAGATTTCTTTGATATGATTTAACAATCATATATATCATTCTATTATAGGTAGACCTATGATTTTGACCATATAAGAATTTATTGAAATTTTGAAAATATAGGCATATCTTATAAATTTTCTAGAGATCACGATTAGGATGATATAATTCATTTTCAAAAAGAAAGAAAATAATTTCGTATCTTATGAAATAATTAGGATTAGTCCGTTACCTATAACAAAGGTAAATATTTAATTGAAAATCTCAATAACGAGAAATTCGATGATCAAATAACGTATAAGCTCGTATATAAAATCAGATGAATAATCAATATATAAGATGATATATGATAGAACTTCAATCTCTGCATACGACATATTCTCTCGAATTCGCGCAGATAATCGAAGAGATCTTTGGCCGCACAATCCCCATATCCAGCCTAATCTTTCCGCCTCATTTATCTCTAATAGATTATCTGCGCAACGAATCGGCAGAACGCATAAATCTTCGTAGATAGACGCAATCAATCTATAATTTCTGAATGCTTCTCTATGCCGGGATTATATATTCCGCCTATTAGATATGCAGATATCCAAAACGCGATAAATCACGCGGAATATATAATAAGATCGCATATGAAATCCGAATAATCGCGAAAATAATCAAAGAGAGATTTTTGTCTATTCGCACAATCCCGTATCCAGTCCAATCTTTCCGCCCAATTTATCTCTGATGGGCTATCTGCGCGGCGGCTCGCGGGCGCGCATAATTCCACGGATCTATGCGTTCCTCCGAATAGCCAATCGCATAGATAATCAAAGAATCATATCATGCGGATCAAATAAGATCGCACGTGAAATCTAATGAATGATCAATAAATAAGATCGCATATAATAGAATTAAATGATAGATTCTGAAAGATTTTGGATCTCCGCCCCGGATCTATACGTTCCGCCGAACCGCCGCGCAGACAGGCAAATATTTATCTCTCTTGAATTATCTGCATAAAGGTTCGGGAGAACATATACATCCTATAGATAGAAACGATCAAGCTATAAATTCCGCTAAGATTTTGATTCTCTATCCTGGGTCTATGCGCTCCGTCGAATTGCCGCGTAGATAATAAATAACGTGGAAAAATGCTCCTGACGCAAGGGCCGCGCAACCAAAAAATTTCGAGATTTTAGATTGCGCCGCCCATGCCAAAAATCTCGGAGATTTTAGAGCCTCTAGCTTTTCCGAAAGATTCTAAAATCTCCGAGATTTTAGATCTCCTAGGAGGCCCGCAAGAATCATTTTAAAGATGAATCAGAAAAATTGGGCTACGCACGACCCATTTCATGACCGCAAATTCCCGTGCCATATTATTGAAGCATATAAGATCGCATATAATCGAAACGACCAAGCTAATAGATTCTGAAAGATTTTATATCTCCATCTCGGATCTATATCGAGTCGCCGCGCAGACAACCGAAGATAGAGAAATATCTCGAAATCTCGGGAGATTTCTGGTCGCGCGGCCTCCGCATCCAGCCCGACCTTTCCCTCTCATTTATCTCTCGTGGGCTAGTTGCGCGGCAATTCGAAAGAATATAAATCTCCGTGATAGGCAGCCTATAAATTCTGAAAGATTTGGATTCTGCATCTCGGATCTACGGGTTCCTCCGAATATCCGCGCCGACAATCAAAGAGAGATAAAAGATATAGAATAGTTAAGATCATATATGAATCCCGACGAATAATCAATATATAAGACCGTCGCCCAAAACGACCAATCTAATGGATTTTGAAAGATTTTGCATCTCCGTCCCGGGTCTATATCGAATCGTCGTGTAGACAATCGAAGAGAGAGAGATAGATCAAAATCTTGGGAGGTTTCGGATCGCGCGCCTCCCATCTAATCCGATCTTTCCCTCTTATTTATTTCTTTCTTGGTTATCTGCGCGGCGGATCGGGAGAACGTATAAATTCCCGTAGAAAGATACGACCAATCTATAGATTCTAAAAAATATTGGTTTTCCATCTCGGATCCATATATTCGTCGTGCAACTACGCAGATGGCCAAAGAGAGATAAATAACGTAGAAAATCTCTCTGGAGGCAAGAGTCGTGCGACCAAAAATTTCCGAGATTTTTGGTCGCGTCGCCCGCTCCGAAAATCTCGGAGATTTTAGAGTTTCTAGATTTTTGGAAGAGCTCTAAAATCTCTGGGATTTTAGAGTCCCTAGGGAGCAAGCAGGAAATATCTTAAAGATGAGCCGGAAAAAATTAGTCGCGCGCGCGAGCGAAATAATTGCAAATGGCCGCGTCGTCATTTTGAGAAATATGTTTTATTCAATTTTGGAGGAATTGAACGAATCATTTTGAGAAGAAAGAGAAAATTCTATCGATATTATTTCATAGACAGAATTTGATATATTATAGGGAATTCTAATATTCAATTTCAGATCAGTTATAGAAAAGATGAGAGGCATTTCGATTTATTCATATATGATAAGAGATCTTCTATTATCATCTATGTTAAAAAATCAAAAATCAAATGTCGGAAATGATTTCCTATAAGATTATCAATATGAAATAATATATCATCTATATAGATAATATAATGATATCATCTGATCGCTCATAATATATATGCGAAAGATCTTTTGATGATATAATAAATCTAGATTGATAGAGAAATTATATATTCGAATATTCATCTATAATATATATTCTTTCTTAGAAATCCCTTATTTTTGATCTCTCCGAATATTTTCTTCTCCCAGATCAATATAGATTTCAATGAATCGATCATACCTCTATGTATAAAGAATATTTGATATCAATCTTTTATTTAAAGATCCAAATTTCTTATAGATTCTCTAATAAATATATTTTAATTCTTATTATATATATGAGAATCAAAATCATTCATTATTCCAAATTTAAGAATATAATCATTTATGAAGATATATTTTCTAATAGAAAATAAATAAAGAAAAGAAATATCATTCTGCGTATTCAGATCATCTTCTCATTAATTTCTGATCATATCATCGATATTAATTTATAGATAGATCAGATTCCAAAGAAAAAATATATATCTCGGATCTCTTATAAATTAGAAATTCGTATCTCTCATTAATGAAAAGATAGAAAAATTTATAAATATAAATAACATTGATAATATATGAAATGTTCTTATAATCTTCTCGATCGTATATCATCTCGTCTCTATAGATCCCTCTAATTTCTTCATCCTATTGGCGAGAAAAATCCTATTGGCGAGAAAAATCACGATAGAATTCAATCCAAATGAGACGAAATCAAAGAATATATATATAGAGAGGGGGGGGGAGAGCCAGAGATTATGCATCAGATAAAAGACGGAAAAATAAAATCCAAATTGATCAAATATAATATATAATAATCATTCATCATGATTACATCTCTCTCTATCTTCTACGATCATTATCAAATCAAACAATATTTCATCAAATCGGCAGATACGAAAAATATAGATTTAGAAGAACGATCAATTATAAATTTTCAGATCTAAAATAGAAAATATATTAAAAGAATTTCAAGAAAATATCCTAATCATCATCAAATAAATCTCAACTTCAAATATTTTTTCTAATAACTTATTATATTCTAATTATTTGCCTACATCATTCCTAATATTTCATATTAAAATTAGATAGATATGAAGTCTATGATAAGAATCATTTGAGATAAGAATAATCCCAAATTTCGATTAGAGAGATATAGATATAGATTCATTATCTGCGGATCAATCATTTAATTGAATATAATCTTTTAAATTTTATAGATATCATCCAGAAAAATATGCTAAATATATAATTCATTAAATATGAAATGTATTCAAAATAAGCTATAAAAAAAATTCCTATGATGAGATATCTCTTCGAAAGAAATTTCCTATATGGTCATTGAGCCAAAAAATATCTATCTTCAATATTTGAGAAATCTAGATATATTGAATATAATCTCGAGCTTTAGAGATTAAGATTCTCGAGAAATCTTTATCCCTAGGTCCCAAGATTTCCAACCCAATTTTTCCTTTTCATTTATCTTTCTTAGGCTAACTAGGGGGCGGCGGCTCGGGGAAGCCGCATAATAAACGCGATTATCTTGGGTCTATACGTTCCGCCGGCAGCCCATAAGCAGCCAAAGAATACGATAAATCACGAGAAAAACCGTTCCGGGAGGAAGGACCGTACGACCAAAAAATTCTGAGATTTTAGATTTTCGGTCGCGCCGCCCGCACCAAAAAGCTCGAAAATTTAGAGCCTCTAGCTTCTCCGAAGGACTCTAAAATCCCTGAGATTTTAGAGCCCTAGAGGGCCCGCAGGAGGCATTTTAGAGGTGAGCCAGAAAGGCTAGGCCGCGCGCGGTCGAAATGGCCGCAAGTGGCCGCGCCGTAATATTGAGGTATACATTGGTCGAAAATCGATTATGTATATTTAAATATGAAATTCTAGATAGATATATCTCATACGAAATGGGCGAATCATTCCAATCCATTCAAATGAAAATGATTTGTTCCTGGCTAGGATATCAATGAAGAAAATCAAATTTATGATAATTATTGTTCAATTGTTTTTGGCGCCGATGATGACAAATGAGCTATCTAAATTCCCATCTTCATGAACCTCAGCCATCGATGCAGCTCAAATGAAGCAACCGCGTAGCCCAGACTGTGCACCAAAGCAAAGGGCGCTCTGCGTCGCAGGCAAAAAATTCGGGCCGCGAAGCAAACCCCATTAGGAGGGGTTTTGTGAAGATTGAGTTGGGGGAATTATAAATTGCCAAGAGAAATTCCCTCAGCCAAACCCTAAACCCCTAACCCTCAAGCCACTGGGGTTTAGGGTTCAGGGATTCAAAGCCCTGGCCTAGCCTGAGATACGCCAAAGTTCTATCTGATTAGTCTCCAGACCCCACGAGTCTCCAAACAACTGCTTTCTTGCATAATCCCTTTATAGCAGGTACCCTTTTTTTCAACCCTCGAGCTAGTGAAGTTGTAGCCTTCCTTCCCGTAAGCACTAAACCGTTCAGGCATCGTCCGCCGCACACACAAAGCCCTGAACCCTAAACGGTAAATTGCCAGGGGATTTTAGGGCTTCGTTTCAAACATCTAGAATTATTAGCGCCTTGGAACAACTCCCGCAAAAATCACTCTTAAACAAAACTGCATGAACAGCTGGCTCTGTATGGCAAATACTGACCATTGTCCATATACTCCTTTCCCTTGATTGCCACTGAGTCCTCACTAAGTTAAGGGACGCTTCCTACAATCCTTCACAAGCATTACCAATCATAATTGTCCCGCAGCATATTCCCACGAATGGAATCTTAGGCTTTTTGTCGAAGGATGCCCACAGAGCCCCCAGAAGGAACGCAACACTTGAGAAGCTACCATACAGTCTTGATTGGATTCCTATGAGACCTTATGCCCCTTGCCGCAAGACCCTAAGGGTTTAGCCTTTAGGGTTTAGGGCCCAGGGCCTAGACCGCCACCCCCACACCAAAACAAAAATCGAGGGCTTCAGGATTGAGGATCCCCCCCATTGCCAATCTGCAAGCCCCCTTCGTATACAAGTAATTGGTATTTTTCCAAAGTCTATATTAGACGGATGGGGTTCTCATGTTAGGGGAGAGCCCCTAACATCACAAACAGAAAAACTGAACCGTAGGACCTGCATCCCAAATGCAAGCCCTAAACCCCTTACCCTAGGCCCTAAGCCCCTACACCCCCAATCTGAAACCCTAGACCCTACCTAAATCCCAAATCCAAAGCCCTAAGCACGAAATGCTGAATCCGAAGCATTCTAACCCTATATAACCTACATATATTCCCAAGACATATCCTACTATAATACTAAACTCTAAACCCCCAAGCCCTATAGAAATCCTAAACCCTAAACCCTAATAGTTTCCGTGAAGTTCATGAAGGGCAAAGGGAGCAGTTTCCGAGCCGCTGGCTCGCGCAACGCTTCGTAAGCCTTCCAGGGTTTAGGGTTTAGGGTCAGGGTTTAGGGTTCCAGACTTTCCTACGGAAGGTTTCAAGAGTGAATCCTAACGGTTAAGGCTTTGGATTTAGGATCGGGGTATAGGGGTTTAATTTAGGATTGGGGTATAGGGGTTTAGGGTTAAACAGTTCAGGGGCCCAGGGGGTTTAGGATGTACAGTAGTGCTTCTCTGTTGGCACTGGAAACCTCCCACTAGATTGTGGGGGATCCCCATGATGAAGCTTACAATCCTTCGGGATCTACATTGAGGTCCACCCATGAAATAAATAAATAATAAAAAAAAAACTACCAAAAGTTTTGCTTTTCAAAGAGGGTCTGAAACCCTAAACCCTAAACCCCAAACCCTAAACCCTAAACCTTCACAACATCCCGGGGTTTCAGCTTTTAGTGTTCAGGGTGTAGAGAAGGTGCATGTAAGAGGCCTATTTTGGGGAGTGGATACGCTGAACCCTAAACCGGGGTACATGGAAGGTGCGGGTCTAGACTTTCAGAACCCTAGGACACTGGTTACCTAGAGCTTTGCAGCAACTACCCCTTGGAATAACAGGAACAAGCCATAGGAAACTTGAGGTTACCGGGGATGTTGGGATGTTGGCTGTAGGTTTTCAAGGTCGGCCTGGGATTTATCTAGTTTAGTATTAGGCACGTGGCTTGAAGCTTCAGGGTTCTGTGTCCAAGGTCAGCTTTTTAACTCATGCATGTGCACATTCAAAACAACCTACATGATCAGTTTGGGTTTAGTCAGTGTGCTGACGTTTTCCTAATAAGCTTGCGAAGCAAAGACTAGGGCAAGGGCACTTGCAACTTTTGACTTGCTGGCTTTGGGCATGGAGTGGAGGAATGGACCACTAAAGTAGCCACTAATGTTGCAGTCTGTCTCGTGTATAGACCCTGCCCTAACAATAGGGCTATACGGCCCCTAAGAAGCTTAAAAACAGGTGTCCTCAACACCAGCGTACTAAGGGCCCTGGAAGACCTTGGGATTCCTTTGAGGGGGATGGTCTGGATTCGGTTAGGAGCCCAAAATCAAAACACATTAAAGAGAATCCTGAAAATAGGCCACAACTCCTTTAAGCGGTGGCCGAAACAAATCAAAGAGTCTCTTGGCAAAAAAAGAGTGCAACATTTCTGTAATGCCAAATAATGTACAATAGTTTCCACGTGCTTTTCCATTATAATTCCCCCACTGACAAGTAGCAAGATTACGGGCACTCAGCCCTCAATCCTGTCAAACACTGCGTCTCTGGGTCTCTCGTCCAATCGCGCATTTGATGACGGCAGTGCACTTTGAAAGCAGCTGCAACTGTATCGGAAAGGTCCCACGCTCCCTTCAACCCTGAGGGGTTTAGGGTTCAGGGGTTTAGGGTTTAGGGTTTGTAGGGTTTAGGGTTCAGGGGTTTAGGGTTTTGTAGGGTTTAGGTCTTAACCTACACCTTAAAACCCTAAACCAAGGAGGATCTTGAATTCAAAGCCTCAGCTCCCAAAGATCCGTAACACCTGAACAGCGCCTCAGCCTCCTGATTTCATCCCACAACCCAACAAGCTCGTAAATCCTCGAACATGGGCGCTGACCTTAGGACCTCCCAGAACATTAAAACTCTGAGCCCTCAGCCTGGAAAACCCGAACCCGAAGCGTTTTGGAGTCTGGGGTTTAGGGGGCCGGGTTTAGGGTTTCTGGTTCAAACCCTAAACCCTAAGCCCCAAGCGCACAAACCCCAGCCAGCCTCGGAGACCTCGCGGAAGCGTCGCGCTGCCTCCTCCTGAGCTGCACCCTGGTTCTTGTCCGGGTGGTACTGCCTTGGCTAGGATGGTATTGGGTTTAGGGTTGTTGGGGTAATATTAGGGTTATATTATTGGGATAATGGAAAATCAAATGGAAAGTGCTATTTAGGGTTTAGGGTGTAGGGGGTTTGGGTTTAGGGTGTAGGGTGGGATAGTATTGGGTTTAAGTTTGAGGGGTGCTGAGGTTCTCAACACCTGCACAGGCCCAGGCCCTGTAAGTGAGGAGGAATTCATCTGAACTTGTACCTTGAGGTGCTACTTAATTAAGGTTATTGAGCTGCCTCAAAACTTGTAGGACCTCTTAAAAGGAGACAGGGATGTACAGGGCTCAGGATTGTTAAGAAACATCTCCGCATGCTGCAACAAAGGCGTCTGGGGTTGAGGGTTAGGGTATGACGTGCTACATGAAGCCGTTATCCTAGTGCTGGGAGAGCGGGCGGTCACAATGAGATCCAGATCCAAACCCTAAACCCTAAACCCCAGAGCCGAAACTGTGTCATGTACAGTCTACCAGCTCTGATCGTGTAGGTACTAACTACCTTTGGGGGTTCAGGGTCAAGGGGTTTAGGGTTTAGGCCTAATAACCATCCGCCACCCCCCTGACCCCCCACTCGCACAGAGAGGTTATACAGGAGTATGTGAAGGAAATGGAGAATGACAATTGCGATGTTGTCATTTACGGCTTTATAGGCTTAGGGCTAACCACAACAAACGCTGCCCCTGTTACGCAATGGAGCCATATTGGGAATGCTTGTTAAGCTTGATTGTATTGCTATCCTCCTTGCTCTTTTGTCTTAAGCGTTGACCATGCCGCTGTCAGCAAGCAACATTAGTCTATGTTGCTTCTCATTTTGGAACCTCTACAGAGCTAGTAACTGCGGAGTCAAACTAGGGTCCTTCAGCAACTACAATCTTGCTCTTCAAGCCCTAAATCCTGAACCCCTAAACCCTATACTGGATTTGGGGCGGCCCCTTGGTAGCATGTCACTCAGGTCAACAGCTTTGCTTGGGAAACCTCTGGAAACATGCAAACACCCTAAAACCCTAAACATTCCCCCCCCCCCCAGGAACTCCCAACCCGCCCCTCCTTAGGGACACCCCACTATGTGTTACAGACTGTCAAGCCTTAGTTGGTGGGTTTAGGGTTTAGGGGTGGGCTGTCCCTAGATCCGGCGTTCTTTGCAGGCGTGCTTCTATGTGGGGATCGGAAAATATTTTCTGGGCGAGACATGAGAAAGAGCCGGGAGGCTTATGCCTTTAGCACCGGTGGTTTTTTGGGCGATTGCGCGATTGCACCAAGCAAAACCACATTCTTCTCATAACATATTATCTCACCCCCACTCAAACTGAATTCTACTCTATATTGAAACTGCTACTCCCATGAGGTCCAGACAAGATGAGCTTTCGATAGGCACCTCAGCAGGAGGGGGAAGGTGCTGCAAGTACACCTTGGTTATATTGGGGTTATATAGGGTATATCTTGGGATTATATTGGGATAATGGAAAATGAAATGGAAACTACTAGGGTTTATAGGTGTTATATAGGGATTATATAGGCTATATATTGGGATTATATTGGGATAATGGAAACTANNGGTATATATTGGGGTTATATTGGAAGGCCCTTCGGCCTTCGGATTGCGACTGGATCTCTGCAAGTGTTGGTAGGTTGAGGCAGGTCATGCCCATCTACAGTCGCCTAGGCAGCAAAGTTGTTCGATGCTTCGCAATGTCGGAACATACCTAGCGCGGGGAGATCTCTGGATGGAGACAGAGGTTGGACCACCCTGCCTTCTGTATCCCACCAGAATGACATCATTTTTGGGGGCAGGAGTTCTTTCATCCACTGTATCTACACCATTGCATTGCAGGGCATGCATGAATGTAACCGCACTGCAGCCGTAGTTTTCAACCAGAATACGCAACAGAATACAGAAGGGTCCGTGCTAAGAGAGCGGGGTAAGAGCGTTTATTATTTTTTTGTTGTCTGGTCTTTTTTGTTGTTTGGGCTTTTCGGGTGTTTTTTTTTTTTGCT
>CAJNIZ010003335.1:118301-140063 GCA_905231905.1 Symbiodinium pilosum | reverse complement strand
GGGTTTAGGGGTTTAGGGTTGGAGCTGAGGCCCCATAGCCCCGCCTACTAGGCCTGCATGACCGTGGGTTCATCGGGAAGTAGACGTTTGGGTCTAGAGGTTAGAGATGGTGTTCCCTTCAGAATTATACTAAACCAACAACCCAAATCCTAAACCCTACATCCTTAAGCCCCAAACCCTAAAAGCCTAAACCCTAAACCCTGCACCCTAAACCCTAAAATCCTGAACCCCACCGTTTTTTTACAACCCTTTCTCAACCAACCCTAAACAGTGGTTTCCATTTCATTTTCCATTATCCCAATATAATCCCATTATAACCCCAATATGACCCCGATATAACCCAAACCTTTCTCAACCCAGATTCTGCTGCCTGCTCTCTGCTGCAGGTGCCCTGGTCGACTCCCAGCTGCCGGCACCTCGTTTGGAGGATATAAGGTTTTTTGAGTAGAGGGTTTAGGGTTTAGGGTTCAGGGTTTAGGGTTTAGGGTTCAGGGTTCAGGGTTTAGGGTTCAGGGTTCAGGGTTTAGGGTTCAGGGCGGGGAGGCTGAAGGGGTAAAGTGTTTGGGGCTAAGGGCTTAGATTGTATGGGGCAGTCTAAGGGTCTAGGGCGTTCGGCCTTATATAGGGCTTAGTCACGGTCAAGGGCCTAGGGTTTTGGGTTTACGGCTAGTGGGCGGCCACGGTTCAGGTCATTGAGCTTAGGGCCTTACGGTTTGGTTCTAGGAATTGGTACTGGTCGACGGATGGGATTTAGAGGCTTCAGAGTATCAGTTTTTTCAAAGCTGTTTAATCTCCTCCCCTGGTAATACGACCAACAGCCACGCACTAAGAAATACTTCCTCCATTGTAAGAAGGTACTGTATTCAGAATATTTGTTGTTGGGGGTGTGGGGGCTTCAGAGTGAGGGGAGGTGATGAAACAGGCATTTCAGCCTAAATCCTAAACCCTAAATCCCAAACTCCGGACTCCTTAGCCGAAGTCCCCTCAAAAATGAAACCACCACTACACCCAAAGCTCTAAGCCCAAAAAACCGTAAGCCCTAGCCTCCCAACCCCCTCGCCCTATCATAAACCGGAAGCTCCGAAACCTAAAACTCCCAAACCCTAAGCCCTATACTCCCTAACCCTACGCCATAATTCCTAAACTGCAAGCCCTAAACCCTCAGCCCTAAATCCTGAACTCAAGGGTTTAGGCTATCCCAAAACCCTAAACCTTAAACCCTAAATCTGAAACGCGAAACCTGAAACCCTAAACCTAAAACCCTAAAAGCACGGGGTCCGGGAGCGCGGCTCTCGCTGAAGCTCACCAAGAGGTAAAGCTGCCCATAGGGCGGCTTGCCTACGTTGAGCTTGAACCTAGACTCCGAATATCCCTTTAATAATCCTACAATTTTTGGGTTTAGGGCCAAGTTTAGGGTTAAGGGTCTAAACTCCTATCGGTAGTATCCTTTCATACTGACCTACATAATCCCCTACATAAGCTCCGTTAAGGAATAGGTGAAGCGGAGCCGCAGGGTTTATGGTCTTAATTTGGGCAATAGGACTTGGGGTTAGGGGTTTAGGATTCAGTTGCTTGGGGCTTTGGAGCTTCGGAGGTTTAGGTTCAGGGTTGGGGGGTTTAGAGGGAGGTTGACGGTTCAGGGTTGAGAGGGTTTAGGGGGTTTAGGGGGAGGTTTAGGGTGCAGGGTTGGGGGGTTTGGGGTTTGGGGTTTAGGATTTAGACGTTGAGGGTTTAGCGCTTGCGCTGGCATCCCAAGCATAGAATGACAGGATCCGCCCATATGTCCTTGGCAGAGTCCGGCGGAAGCACGAGGGCTGGAAGCTAGAGTTTAGGGTTTACTTGGAGGGTCATGGGGACTTAGTAAGTAGGTTAATAATGGGGATAATTGGGGTTATTATATGAGTTATAGGGGTTATTAACCTACTTACTAAGTCCCCATGACCCTCCAAGTAGAGTCTAGGGTAGAGGCCCATGTCTGGAGGCGTGGCAGCTGGAGTCGGGCTTGGAAGCACCAGCTGGTTCCTCATAAGGATACCTAATAATACCCCCCCTGTATAGCCCCAATTAAGGAGTTTAGACTGTAGCTCACATGGACACGATGAGATCTTATACCCTGATATTTCTTCTTGACTTCATAAGCCCCTATAGACCTTCAACCCTAACGAAATGAATTCCAAACAAATTATGTTAATGACCCAGGGTGGGTCTGGCAGTGGGTGGATGGCCATGCTACGGCATTGATGTGAACCATGCCACTCTGAGCCTTCCACCGGGAGGGGGGGGTGGGGAGCTGTCAAAATCATGGCGCCTTTGGGTGCCAATGGTAGAATTATGATATGGCCCGTAATAATTTGAGTGCCCCAACAAGGGATCGTGATTCTGATAACCCTGCATAGCGTGACATAATATGAGCTGTAGTCTAAACTCCTAGCATTCCACATATGAGCTTTAATCCAAACTCCTAGTATCCCCCTTAATAAGCCCTATAATTCTCCTCTATATGATCCCCTATAACCTCCCTCAAGCAGGTTCCACCATGGCTCATATAATGCAGCCTTTTCTCCAAGTCCTTCCTTTCGGCTGCCTACGTTCACCGAGGTATGTGTGCCACTTCATGGTCTCTGAAACGCCCCTGCTGGCACCGAAAGAACCTGGGTTTAGGGTTTAGGGTTTAGGGTCATGGTCTCTAAAAACCCCCTGCTGGCACCGAAAGATCCTGGACCATCGGCACCACGCAAATCGGATTGTGCCAATTACCTATCGCACTCTGACAACACAAGCGTATCAAATGCTTCCCAGCGCCTCGGAGAGCTGCTGACATGGACCCCCCACGCAGTAGTAGTGACTATAAGGGATAATGTTGATTATACTAGGGTCCTCTTATATTCCTACTCTACCACTATTACAGGGTGGGGGGGGTTCCTCCTAATATAACCCCATATTCCCCAATGCAGCCCTTCCATTTCCCAAAGGGTCTTCTGGAATACCCGGTACGCAAGCCCCAAACACAGGGGTCTAACGCGCAGGGTCTGTCCGAAACCCTTGTAAGGTTTAGTGTTTAGGGACACCCTTTGAGTTTACTCATCCCAAACCCTAAACTCACAACCCAGAAGCCCCCTAAAGCCTTAAACTCAAAACTGCTAAGCCAATAATCCCTCAACCGCGAAAATTCTATCTACCATACCATCCTGAAAACAACTTCTGAAGTATAAGCTGAGATACTTATCTGGGCTTAGACTCTATAATCAGCAAGGCTTGAAAAGTTGACTTCGCGCCATCCCTAGAAACCTTGCATGCCTCACCCTGAAACCCTAAACCTTAGACTCATCCGAGATCCTGAGCTTCAACCAAGAACAAAACCTCCGCTTCTGGCCTGAGTCGCGGAAGTATTTCCAGAACCTCCGTTTGATTAAGGTTTTGGATTTTAGGGCTTTAGGCTTGGGCTTTAGGCTTTTAGTGCTTCCGGAGTTTGGTGGCTTTAGGGTTTAAGGTTCTAGGGTAGGGAGCTACAATCCTGTGACTGAAATGGGGTCGCAATGTGTAGGGTTGGTGTATCTAAAGCCCCCTCATCAAACAAGGGCGGGAGCAACTCTTTCTGCCTCTGCTCATGGCCCTCTGCCCTCCGCTTTCTCGTCTTGCCATTGCCAAAAACCCAGTAAAGTGTGGATGTCAGAAATTCGTCGTTCCTAAAAGCAAGTACTACTATGTGTAGGCTGTTGAGGGTCACCGCTACGACTCTGATTCCCTTTGGAATTTGGCAGCAATGTGCGACTAGTCGTAGCTGCGTCTGCAGCGTTACCCCAGTTACAGGCACGGTGCTAGCCCGAGATCGAAGTAGTTCCATGAACCCCTCAACTCTGAATCCCAACCCTAAACCCCAAACTGTGAACCTTAAATCCTAAAGCCTAAACCCTAATTCCCCAAACTGTGAAACCTAAATCCTAAACCCCAAACCCTAAACCCTAAACCCTAAACAAACCTCCAATATAACCCCAATATACGTAACCCCAATATAACCCAAATATACACCAAAAAAACCCTAATATAACCCCAATATTACCCTAAACCCTAAACCCTAAATGTCGGCCTGGCCTTCGGCTGGGGTGCACCAGCTGGCAGCCGCAAGTCAGCATACTGACGTCGCAGCTCCTTTTCCATCAAGCAGTTCAGGGGGTTTAGGGTTAAGGGTTTAGGGTTTAGGGTCAGGATCCCAACATGGGCTATTAGACCCTAAGATTCCTTATTAGGACCCTATTAAGGGTAGATTAGGGTACCCTTAGGGTCTAATAGCCCATAGTGGTCAAGCAGTTCAGGGTCTCAGGTTTAGGGTTTAAGCAGATTACGAAATGATGAAGTTATCTATGATAGTAGTAGGTTATAGATATACATTCAGTGTATAAAGTTCGGGAATGTGAACGGGAAGTTTCCGAGACTTGTCCATACCGGAAGCTTAATGTACTCCCTGCTAGAAGGACTCCAGTCCTTGAAAACCCCCTAGATAAAGATTAGGATCTTACGGCGGTTCTAGCCTCCCAACTAAGTTATCCCTGGTATAGGGCCTGTCACAAACCCAACATTAGGCTCCCCAATTCTGCAACCCCCACATGTACGTTGGGTCATGGTACCGAGCTTTCGGGTTCACAAGTTGATTGGTGAATATCCTCATCTCAGAAATCTAGCAGAATCGCTTTTTAGAGTTTTGTGTCGGAGAGACTCCCCACTTTCGCAAATGTGCAGATGAACAATGCAAAGCTTGTTGAACTCCCTAATGTATCTGTTTTTTTTTGAGGGTCTACCTGAGAAACATACAACATAGTATTGAACCTGCTGCAATGTTCCGGCAAGTGACCCCCCGCCACTTTTGCTAACAAAAAACATCATGCGCGCAAGCCTTGTTAAGATCATTGCGTCTAGCTGCGCACGATAGGTTCGCCAGCAGCTGCAACTTTCCTTCACCAAAGGGCTGACCCATGCTTTCGCTCGGCAGCCCGTTGACCCATGTGGGGCTTTCTCAAAAGTACCTTTTTCTGTCTTCTGTCCCTGTACACAAGGAAGAGCACGAGGACACTCCTCAATGATATGTCAGCGGGATCTGTGCGGGGTTCTTGGTTTCCTTCCCTTGGACCCAGTTCAAACGAATTTACTATAGCTACTTACCGTTTCATTCGGGGGGCACCTCTGCAGCACACTCATTCAAACATGTTGTCAACGGCTGCTGAAGGAATCCGTGCTGTGTAAAATCGTCGCGCTCCCCTCCTTGCCGTTAGGCTGTCAAAAGGCACCAGAAACTTGATGCCGGAGGATCACACAACAAAACTTGTGGAGAACTCAGGGAAAACTGCTGAACAGGCCGCACATGGAAATGATAGCTGACCTCTGGCAAGGGCCCGCTACCTGCAGGTAAACGGGTGTGGGTGATCTTTGGCCGACATTGCACTTTAATGACTTGCTTCGTCATGTGCCCCTAAACCCTTATCCCTAAACCCTAAAGACACTGTGCTATTGGCAGATTCTGGCCTTTACGACTCGGAGTCGATTTATGCACTTGCGTAGAGGTGAAGTCGGAGTCACTAGCCCAAGAACAACAAAGGACAAGTGAGATTACCAATCTGCTTCGAGCAGCAAACCTGAGACTGTTGCAGCACCATGCAGCAGAAACCTAATGTTCCAGGACCTTCCTTGTACCCGTAATTGGGGATATATGGTCCCTAATGGTGGGTACTTCGGCCCTAATAGAGGGTAGGAGGAGGGTCTAGGTACCTAATCCCAATATTACCCTATTATAACCCCTATATAATATATTATAGTAGTTTCCATTTTCTTTTCCATGATCCCAATATAATACCTACAAGCCCTAAACCCTAAACCCTAATCCCTAAACCCTAAACCCTAAACGCTAAACCCTACCATATACCTACATGGACCCTTTGGGCTAGTGTTGAGAATGGCCGTACCAGATTTCCTGCTTCCGCTCGCAACCACTTCTCCTGTGAGGCCTCGTTCAGAGTAGGAATTAGCGAAATCCTTGCCGAAAGCCTGGGTTGCTGTTAAGGAACTTAAATTAAGCCATATTATGGAAAATGAAGTGGAAACTGGGGGAATATAGGGATTTAAGATGATTTAAGGAACTTAAATTAAGTTACCATAATGGGTATATATAGTATATAAATAATAGGGTTTCCCCAGTATAGTAACTTAAATTAAGCTCCTTAACAGCAACCCAGAAGCATGTTCAAGACTGACTAATGCAAGGCCTAACTAAGTACATGAAAGAAGGCTCTTCCGTAGGCTGATTACAATGTGATCACAGAGGACTTTGAAAACAGGTGATGGGCGAGCATTAGTTTCCTGATGTGCACGCTGCAGCGCTTTCAAATGTGACCGATTCTAGCAAGCCCGCCCCCCCCCACACCATACCCCCCCCATGGTAAGGAACCTTCCCCTGATCATCCCTGATCTATAATGATGGTATACTTCGGGTATTCAGTTCAAGATCTTGTTAGAGGGAGGCCTAATATGGAGGCCTAATATGGTTGTATATTGAGGGGTAGTATAGCTTTAGCTGCTATCAGAAGGAGGGCCCTAAACCCTAAATCGTGCGGCTAATGACACTTCTGCTGCGGCTCCAAGTTCAAACGCTGTCATCTAGGCCCATAGGGGGGGGGGCTTCTGAGAATATGCGCTCCCTAGTGATAGGGAATATAAAAGTTTAGGGTTCAGGGTAGGGCGTAGGAATTGTTCTTGAAGATTACATAAGAGCTCTTAGAGATCCTGATATCCTGCTCTCAGCAAGGACTGCGGGCACTCGAAACCTTGTGGAGTGCGAAACTTGCCAGGCCCTCTCAGGCCATCGAAGAATGCAGGGCCAAGCCTGGCAAGCCAGCGTTGGGTTTAGGGTTTGGGGTTCGGGGATTAGGGTTTATTGTTAGTTGCTTTGTACTAAGGCCTTATAGTGCCCACATTAGGGGCCATGTATCCCTCATTGAGGGTACTAGGCAAGTCCTGGTTCACTGATACGGACCCACAAGTCATATGATGGTCATAAGGTCCTTGTTTTTGGGGTTTAGGGTTTTGGGTTTTGGGTAGCAACATCCGCATGCTCTGGTTTGGGTAGTCCCGAACTCCGATACTGCCAACTGTCGACTGTAAACTGAGATCAGGGTCTGATTCCGCGGCATGGAAAGACACAGGGGTCCCAAGGGTCAAACTACTTCATGGCTAAATGGCAGTTTCCCTGAATAGGGGGACCCTAGTATAGATCCCCAAATACGAAACCCCAAATGCCTCTGCTCGGACAGGCCTTTGTCAAGTGAACACTGATAGGAGGATCTGAGCTTACATGCTTCAGCTCTGAACAGGGCTCGCTTCGAGACAAACGCATCCCTATATCAGAGTATGCCATTGAAAAAGACACCGGAAATGACGCATGAAGACAAGATATAAAGCACACTGTTGCGTAGCATACTTACAGGGCTCTTCGTCCCACAAAATATGTCGCAACTACAACCCTTCCACACTCATCCAGTTGCTTTTTAGTCAAAGCTAGGGTCTTCTTGCATACCCCTGACCGAGCCCTCGAATATGTAGAAGAGCACTCTCCCTGAAACTCCAACCTAGGGGTATATCAGATGCTGTGGTCTGGTACATGTGTGGAACTTAGTGGTGCCCTGTCTGTTTTCCCAACATTGTATCTTGAAATTTTAAGGCTCCAACAGCGGATCCATAGGGTTCAGGGTATACTCTTAAGATACCTTTCCATGTATACATGTGACCGAGAAGAACAATGCTCAGAATCCACAACAAAGACCCCATGCCAACACAGTCTGTTCAACGCCACATACACCCTAAGTTCTCTATTGTAGAAGGCTCAGCATTTTCAAACGTATCCTTGTATGATCCGTACTGGTATACATCGTGTACCCAAAAGCCCGTATTCTGCCATACTACACCCTGGCCCCTACTTCCTGGACCATGGGACTTCGTAACTGCGTCTAACTGCGCTTATGACCCTGCTTATACTTGCAGTAGCTTTATGAAACCAGTTTAACCAGTTGGGGGTATTGCAGGTAGGGTTGTAAGCCCAGTTCTTAATATTTACTAAAGCCCCTGAACCTTCAAATGCCCTGAACCAACCCTAAACCTTAAATATCACCCTCTAACCTTTGTAAGAGGTTCCTCACTAAGTCCAATGAAGCTCCGAGTAGAATACCTGCCTTTCCCAGTTCACGCCTCCGGCTGGAAGCTCTATGGGCCACGCCCAGGGTACGTAACGAGGGAAAGGACTGGCAACTTCCCAAAAAGAAGGGCGCAGGGGACCAATGTTGGGCAGTCATGTACAAGGAATTCCCATGCCTGGCCTGTTTTGGGAGGTTACCGAGTACTTTCCCAGGTCTCCCTGCTTCACTGCAGGTGTGCGTCGAGGGTTCGGCTTCTCTGTACAGCGCGACTTCGACAACAAAATTGCTCACAATGAATTTTCTATCGATGTCAGGGCAGTAGCCCGACCATTACAAAATCTCTTTAGAGCTCATCGGTAGCTTCTTCTCCATCAGGTTCTCTTTGCTCCCCAGCACCGCCGTAATATTTGGAGACGATGGGAGCACACACTTCTTCAACTTCACTTTGCTTCATCTTGATCTCCTGGCTATGCGCCAAACAAACGGACTCTCCCAAACACTACATTAAGATTCAAACGCGTGCTTCGGATCATTTTGAAAAACAGTATCCTCCGTGTCTGCTTCTGGATGGGAGTCCAACCATGCCTGGCCATCTTTTAAAGCGTCTTGGATTTGCTGCCGTTCTTCGGAGTCCACCCTTTCGCTGATGCCGTTGCTGTCCTCCACTGCTAAACAAGTGAGCAAAATCATGACGGTTCATTCTGAGTAACCCTTTTTGAGGTCCGGTTAAACCAGGTTTAGGGTTCAGACTTTTCCTTTGGAATAACCCATAGAACCCATTCCTAATGCCCAGCTAGGCATGAGGAAGTTGCTGTCCTCAATGGCAGAGCGCATGGAGTGGATGTAGCTGTCCAGTGCAATCCTGGCATCGGCGCGCTCCTTCATCTTCTTGTCCTACACATCATGCTACACGTTTCCAGACTGTGTGCAGCCCTAAAACCTGAACCCAAAGCATCATCCAAGAGAAGCCAATAGCAACACGGAGGCGGGCAGGAACAAAAAGGGCGACAGGCTGTGGCAAGCTTCCGGTGACAAAAGCGAGGCTTTAAAGCAGGGTTCAGAGCTCAGGGGTTTAGGGTTTAGGGTTTAGGGTTGCAGATTTCAGTATTTAAGCCCGCAACACTTGGATGGCTTCTGGAGCTGGGGACGGGCAGGGCAACAACAAACGTACTAGGCTCTGGTGTCCTCAAAAGAGAGGGGGGCCCCTAGGTAGACCCGTATATAGTACATCCTTCTCGCAAGAATTCCAACGGGGCCCTAATTTTTGGAAACCCTAAATCCCTGAATTCAAGTCTCCTAGACCCTAGTCATAGTCTGTTTAAGCAGAGACGCGGGGACATCATCACCTTTACTTAACGTCTATTCACAGCTTACCTCTTGTATGAACCTACCGATATACGCTCGTACCCCTCGTTCGCGGCATCCCAGTCAGCATGCACTAGGTTAGAAGCCCCAAATTCTGAGTGCCTTAGCGAAGCAGCAGCGCATGAACGTTACTGTTTCTTGATTAGTACACTATTCCAAACTGCATATTTTCATTCCTCGGTAGCCTTTAAGAGACGTATGAAGGCTTAATAGCACAATCAGTTGTTCAACACTCACCCAGTCTCCTAAATTAACCGTAAATCCTAGGCACGAAACCTAAACTCTGATCGAAGCAGTTACCTAGACCCTCCAACTACCCTCTATTATGGCCTGCGTATCAATTTTCTAGGAACCGTATATCCCTAATTCAGAGTATGAGGATGGTCTTGGTAGTTGCAGCCTGCCCACAGCATGGTAGTTCCGATAAGTAGAGGACCCAAATATAGACACCCAAATCCTATAGTCCTTACGACTGGGACCTCCAAAATGGTACCTCTAATCCCTAAACCCTAAACCCTGTACATCCCTATATGAGCTACTGTCTGAACTCCTAGTATCCCCCCTAATAACCCCTGTAGTAGTCCCCTATATAATGCCCTATATACCCCCCCTTGAAGGAGTTTAGACTATAGCTCATATACCCTACATCCCTATATGGAAGTTTCCCTAAATTACTGTTCCCAAAATGGGGGAAATTGATATAGGGCCCCGTATTATACTAGGAACCCAGATATAGGACCCCGTATTGACAGTAATTTAGGACAATCCCCATATACCCTTACATCTCCCCTACAAACCCTGGTCCTCATCCCCGAACACCTCAGCTTCACGTACCATCCTCCAGATCTCCTTCAAGAAATTAAGAGGTTTTAGGGGTTTTAGGGGTTTGGGGTTTAGGGGTTTTAGGGTTTTTTGGGGTTTTAGGTGTTTAGGGTTACATATGCAACATTTCGGGATGCAGGCTCCTGCTCGGTCAAGCGGCCGTCGCTGCTGATGGTGATCTTCTCAGTACGGCCTGTTGGGTGGTTGTCAAAATTATGGTCCCTTTTTGGATCCCTATTATAATACGGCACCTAATATTTAGGGTACCCAAAAAAGGGATTGACAGCCAGCCTGTTCCCTTATCCTGGGCCGCTACGTTCAAGATGCCGTTGCTGTCAATCGCGAAGGTCACCTGGCCACTGGCCATGTGCTAGTCTTCTTTCAACCAGGGGAAACCCAACCCCACCCTAACAGTTGAGAGGGCCACTAAGACTGGACGTCCTCAATAAGGCTACCTCGGTTTTGAAGGGTTTGAAGGTGGATGATTTGGATTCTGCCGCGCTCCGAAGCCAGTCACACTAACTAAACATTGGCCTAAAACTCCTCAAGCTGCTCCCGAACACAAAGAGGACCACATTAAAATGGGTGCAATCTTCAAGTATGTTGAGGTCCTTGATTGGAAGACCCCAGAAACAAACCACAATTCTAGCACATGCTTCTAAGCATGCTGATGCAAACCTATAACATTGTTGTGCTTGTTACTTTTTCCTTCTTGGGATTTGGTATCGTCCCGAGCCCCTAAACCCTGACCCTCGCACCCTAGCATTACTCCTCTAAATGGACTTTATATAGCCCTACATTAACCCTTCAGAAGGGCCCTACATAAGCCTACATGATACACTACTGTAACTCCCTTGGGCCCAGAATTACAATGAGTAGGGTTAATTATACCGCAATGCAAACTGAAACATAACTGGGGACGAGTACCCCTTAAAACCATCCATCTGAAACATGGCAAAGCCCCCACCTCGATCTGGGGCTGGCCACGGGGTGCTGGAGGAACTCGAAGATCGAAGTTGCCAAGCCGATGATTATCCTAGGATAGGTTTGGATGGGCCCTCTAAACATCGGTTGTTTCATGGCTACAAAGGAGTACACAGGGAGAAAGGGTAATTCAATCTAAAGTCATGCTCAAAACCCACCAAGTTTCCTTGGTCATGGCACGCTCGCCCTCATGGACCTGAATGGCCACTGCTGGCTGGTTGTCTTGGGTGGTGGAAAAGATTTGGCTTCTTTCAGTTGGGATCCTGGTGTTGCGGGGGATCAGCTTTGTCATGACGCCGCCCACAGTCTCGATTCCCAGGGTAAGAGGAGCCACGTCCACCAGCACCACATCATCCAATCTTTCGCCACTGAGGATCCCGGCCTGCACAGCCGCACCATACGCCACTGCCTCATCGGGATTTATGCCGCGATTGGGCTCCTTGCCGAAGAAGTCCTTGATGAGTTGCTGCACCTTGGGGATGCGTGTGGAGCCTCCCACCAGCACGATTTCATCCACCTGGCTCTTCTTCAGCTGGGCGTCCTCAAGCACCTGCTTCACGGGACCTAGAGTGCTCTTGAACAGGTCGGCATTGATCTCCTGCACATTGGAGGGTTAAGGATGAATTTCTTGAGGTCGTGCTCAAGGCCTCTCTGAGTATGGTGCATGGGATGATAGGAGCTGCAATTAGTATTTGGCTTCTACGAAAAATTCTAGGGACTATACTAAACGAGCAAAGGGGCCCCTATATCCACCCTTCATGGTCGGCTGGTAAGCCTAGTATCATATTGACAGTAGCCCATATATAAGAGCATACTCGACAAATTTTGAGCAAGGAATGGAAGCACGAATAGCCGAGAAGGTATCTTTTGCTCACCTGGCTTCGGATGCTTTTGTAGCGCAGTGTTGGAAACTGGCATACCTGCAAAAACCCTAACCCTAAACCCTTCACCCGAAATGGTAGTTTCCATTCTATTCCCAAATGATCCCAATATAACCCCAATACAACCCTAATACTACCCCAATGGGTAGTCCTAAATCCGGCTTTTGCATACGCATGCATTCAGCTCCTCGAAGCGCGCCCGGGTCAAGGTCTCAGAGAAGTCCACGCCATCAAACAAGGCCTCAATCTCCAGCCGAGCCTGGTGAGTGGAACTAAGTTGACGCTTGGTCTTCTCGACTTCGCGTCGCAACTTCTGCACGGCGCGCTTGTCCTCAGACATGTCCTTGCCGTGCTTTTTCTGGAAGATCTTCATGAAATGCTGCATCACCCGCTGGTCGAAGTCCTCTCCACCCAGGTGGGTGTCGCCGCTTGTGGCAACTACCTCAAAGACACCCTGGGCAATGTTCAACAGAGAGACATCAAAGGTACCACCGCCGAGGTCATAAACCAGGATGTTCTTCTCGTCATTGCCCAGCTTGTCCAAGCCATATGCTATGGCTGCTGCAGTTGGCTCATTGACGATGCGAGCAACGTGCAAACCTGCAATGGCGCCTGCGTCTTTGGTTGCCTGACGCTGGGCGTCATTGAAGTAGGCTGGTACGGTCACCACTGCATGCGCAACCTTTTGTCCCAGGTAGTTTTCAGCCGTTTCTTTCATCTTGGTGAGAACCATGGAGGAAATCTCTTCTGGAGGCATCAACTTCTCTAGGCCATGGACTTTGACGCTGATCATCGGCTTGCCGCCCTTCTCCACAATTTTGAATGGCAGCAGCTTCATGTCCTCAAAAGTCTACTGATAAGGGTTGTCACCTTTACTAGCCTCGGAGCCACTTAGGAATATAGTCCTCCTCAAGTAGATAGAATCTGGGGTAGTATGGGGATCTTGTTATAGTATACCCCAAGTTATATTCTATCTACTTAAGGGGGACTAGGGAATTGATTGCATCATCACAAGTCTCCCCAGTGTGCAGTCCTTCTGAACAGTGGAATCCCTGAATCTTCTCCCCATCAAGCGCTTCACGTCAAACAAGGTCTGTGTGGGGTTCACACTGGCTTGGTTCTTTGCAGCTTCTCCAATGAGGCGGTCGTCCTCGGCGAAAGCCACATACGAAGGTGTGATGCGATTGCCCTGGTCATTCGGAAGGATTTCCACCCGTCCATTCTTGTAGATGCCCACGCAGGAGTAAGTTGTTCCAAGATCGACACCAATGACAGGTCCATGAATCTTTGGCTCCTCCTTCGACCCAGCACATGCTAGGCCCGCTAGGCAGGCTGTGGCTACAAGGATGACAAAAACCGTTGCTTTCCACGTCATGGCTTTGACTCCACCGCAGAGAATCCCTGACTTGCCTGTTGAGCTTCTTGCCAAAACAGCTGTGGAAGCAAAATGCTGCTGCACTTCCCATCTCGACTTCTGCTTGGCTTGGCCTGCGGAGTTGTTACCCGGTGTAGGGTTTTGGAATTTTTCAGCCTGTTTCGACAAATGCCAGCTTCCAAATTTCAAAAATTGGGCCACCCTTTTGGAATAAGCTGCAAAACTTTAAGGCTGGTTCTAAACAATCATGGCTGTGACTGAGGCATTACTCGCGCCAGAGGGTTTCTAGTCAGCAAAGGCTGGTACGCGCAGGGCAATAGCCACTCTGCACGCGCATCCTGGCAAAACGGTACAGACACCTACCTAAATTGGGGTATATATTGAGGTCCACCCAGTTATGGAAAACGCAAAATCTACATTACATTGAGCATCCATAGGCACAAGGCGACCGGACTCCGTACAGGCAGTCTGTCGCTGGAGCGCCTACTTGCATCATCGGCAAGAGATCTAAAACTCTACCACAAGTCTCTGCCACGGCCTTTCAAGCCATGTGCATGCCACCGTTGACGTGGAGGGTGTGGCCAGTGATCTCGGAAGGTTGGTAAGTTGGGAGCTTTGGGACCATTCCAAAGGTTTAGGGTGAGGATGAAGCTGGCAATAAAACTTTCATGTCAATGTGTTCCGAGGTCTTGCAGCTGCAGTCAGTTGAAGTCATTTGAGCTACAGACTAAAGTTAGGTTGGGGGGACCTCTAGGGGAATAGGGGGGACCTCTTCAGAAATATGCCAGAACTTTAGTCCAAAGCTCGTGTGTAGAGCATTGAGCGCCTTTAGGGTTTAGGGCCCAGCTTTCCAGCACAAACCCACCACAATGACTGACTGCACAGTGCCTTACTCCAATCCTCAGATCCCGGTAGGTTCCTGCAATAAAAGAGGGTCGGCTTGGGGTCTCTTAAAATTCATGGAACGTTCCATGGCTTCGTGGGGATATGAAGGGCTGAAGGGGAACCAAAAAATCAAAATTATTGTCTAAACCTACTCCTGAATCTCCGGGCCTAGAAAACCCTAAACCCTAGACCCTAAACCCTAAGCTTAGAAGAGAAGTCTCAGAGGAGATTTTGGGTCATAGATGGAATGTTGCTACAGCACTCTATCTGGGTAGGGGGTTGGCAAATTGTGGTTCCTTGTGGGGGTTCCACTAGAATAGCGACCCAGTATGTGATTCATCCAAAACAGGAAGCATAATTTTGACAAGCCTCCTTTGCACGTTCCGAGTTTGCTTTTGGCTGTCAAACTTCAGCGACAGGGCCTTGAATAATGTCCTCAAAGAGAACACTTACAGGTTGTTCTGCGATGAATGAATGGACCAAAATGGAAACTCCTGCAATTTTGGATGAGATGTAGAATTTCTACAGGGATGAATTTCTCATCCTTTATTACCCAGCAAATATACGAACGCAGAGGGCCCCTACGTTGTCACCCCCTGGCTAGGCTTTGTGTAACTTTCCATGCAATAGAACGTCAATAAATAATTGATCCTCACAAAATCAGTTTACGCACTGCAAGCACCGACCGCTCTATCAACCCCATTCCCCACTGTGTGTGACGTAGGGCGGATGGAAGGAAGTCTTGCGCCACTTAGCACACCAATATGCTGACAATCCCAGGGCAAAAGGTATCAGCATGATGCAAGACCTCTTGCATCCACAGTATGATCTTTCGCCACACTTCCCAACCTTTTTCCCCTGATTCTGACTTTCACATTGTAATGTCGTAATAAGCGCCTGCAAAACCCTAAGGGTCCAAGGACCCAAAGAATAGGGTTTTAGGGCCCAAATATCAATAATATTATTGGTAGGTATTTGGGCCCTAAAACCCTATTATTTGGGTCCTCGGACCCTTAGGGAAACCTGAAGTCCATGAGCATCGCTACACTGGTCGTGAATTTCTTGAAAACTATTGGTACTCGGGGGCGTCGAAAGCATTGTAACTAGGGCTCTAGGCCCAAATATGTTTAGTGTTTAAGGTGTAAGGTTTAGGGTTTAAGGGTTTAGGGTATAGCCTACCGTATAGGGTTTCGGGGTTTAAATTCTCAGGAAACCCCGCCCCCCGGGCCCCACGCGTAGCCGGCAGCCGGCGATGCCAGGAAAAGGACCTCAGGAAAGATTTGGTCCTTTCCGTAAATAGGGACCCCAAAATAGACAATCCTTATCGTAGGTCTCCCCAAAAAAGTACCCCTGACTTTGTGAAAACCTGCCATTTGGGATTCTGAGCATGATGTGTCCCCTCCCCTAAATCCTAAACCCCTCCCCCACGCCTTCAGGTTACCCCAATAGGGCTACTCAAACTTCATTATACAGGGGAACCTAGCGTGCAGGGGTAGTATTGGGAGGGGCTAAGAGAACCCGTACATCATGGTTTAAATAGAAGATGAGAGAACTAAGGATGCCAAAACGTGGGGTGTCCTGCCTATCTAACATTGGTTTAAGATCGTAGTTTCCCTAAATAAGGGGACACCAATATAGACTCCTCATTATTGGGACCCCCCAAACCCCTAGATCAGCCGTGGCAAGCTCATAGTCCATCAAAGCCATTATCTAAACGATATGCAGACACTCTGCGGGACTGCTAGCTTATGCAGGCCACGCTGGGATACGACCGTAAAGGTGCGCAGCTTTTGAAATTCCATATCTCATGTCTCGTGTCTACAATCTGCATTGCTTCATGTCCCTAAACTCTAAACCCTAAGCCCTAAACCCAAAATTATGCAGTACTCTCCATTTTCTTTTTCATTATCCCTACATAACCCCTATGCATATATATATATATATCCTATCATCCCTGTGGCTTCCATTTTCTTTTCCATTATGAACCTACTCCTTTAATCCCTATATATATAATTATATATATACATACACCCTATATAACCCCTAGAACCCCTATAGTTTCCATTTCTTTTCCATTATCCTGATGCAACCCTTATATATACCCCTAGAATCCCTGTTGTTTCCATTTTCTTTTCCCTAAACCCTAAACAACCCTAAACCCTAAACCCGAAACCAACCTACTCCCATGTCCTCTGCTAGCAGCCTCCCAAATTTCCGACCACTCCAGGCCCTCCCAGACTGCCCTATAACACCCCCCGTGCCCCCTTTGGGTGTTTAGGGTTTAGGTTGTTAATCGTTTAAGGTTTTGGGGGTTCAGGGTTTAGGGGTTTAGGGTTTAGCATTCTACAATGAAGTGCTGCCCATACCCTTTCTGCACCCTGAAGAAGAAGAGAATGCCCATCTTTGGGGCCTATACTTATACTTCCGACCTGAGCGAGGGGGTGTCAAAACGTTGATCTTTTCTTGCGTCCCTAGTACGATGCCGTCCATGACGTGCAGCGGCAACTAAAGGACCATAGCTTCAACAACCTTAAGCCCTAACCCTTACACCCCACCTGACCTCCCAAATACCCACAATAGCAGCCTTCTACCCCAGAGAATGGTTTTAAAGGCCATTGTTGTGGAAAATCCTTAACTCCTACCCCTGAAACCCTAAGCCCTAAACCCAAACCCCATAATATCGTATTGTCCATTCTTTTCCGTCTCTTTTCCGTTAAACTTACATGGCCCCTATAGCCTGATATTACCCTAAACCCTACACCCCTAAACCCCAGAATATGTATTTGGGAGGTCTAGGCCCAAACCCTACCCCTAAACCCTACACCCTAAAGCCTTTGTGTAACGCCAGAACCGCAGATCGATTTAAGTCCTAGGCCGCGTCCGCGATCTCTCCGGGGTCTCCCAGACGCTTCACCTGGGGGTGTAGGGTTTAGGGCTTTAGGGATTTAGGGCTTAAGGGTTTAGGGTTTAAGGGTTTAGGGTTTAAGGGTTTAGGGTTTAAGGGTTAGGATTTAGGGTTTAAGGGTTTAGGGATTTAGGTTTAAGGGTTTAGGGTTTAGGGTTTAACGTTTAGGATTTAGGGTTCAGCATCTCAAGTTCAAGCATTCATTTAATGAGCAGATCTCCCAAGCAACAGCAACCTAGCCAACCTTTCGCTGCATAATTAAAGTCATTTAACCGAAAACTGGTTTTACCAGGACATGGCGGAAATTCTGCGGAATTGCAATTCCTCATCGTATAGGCACCATGTCTGCGCGGTGGAGATAGCGTTTCTCGTTCTGGTGAAGGTTTTGAAATGGCGTTTTCCATTTCCCTCATAACGGTTTTTGTTCTGCAAATAGCGTTTTTGTTTGCCGGGTTGGAAAATCAATTAGACCGTTGGCTGACCTGGCCGCAGAAGCTTTTGGCTTTACTAGTGTAACCGGGTTGGACGTGCTCGCCCTCCCGCAAGGCCTGGCTTGCATTGCAGCCTGGGACCATGTGCGCATGCAGCTGCAAATTCAGCTTGGCTGCCCCAATTTGAAGTGCCATGTTTGGAAGCCTGTGCTGTAAAAGACGGACTGTGGCACGTGTGCCCTTGCTTTACCATGGGGCTGCCTGGCCTGAAAATTAATGATTTTGATATGGCGATTTGGATTTTCGAAATGGCGTTTTTTTGAAATGGGCGGAAAACCTAAATGGCGGAAATCGGCGGCGAAATGGCGGAAATATCCGGAATGGCAATTTTGCGAATTTCGAAATGTCAATTTTGCATGCCTGAAACTGCTCGAAATTACCTTGCTCAGGCTCCTACGCAGGCTTTGGGGTATCACAAATCTCCGTTGCTGAGGGTTGTGCCTGGGCTTCGGGTGGACAGCGGCGGCTCTGAGTCTATCACTGATAATGTTTCTACAGCCCTGCCATGTCCAATCGCATGTGAAGTCCGCATCTTGAATGGCTATACATGTCACCCAGCTTCCCAGTAATGCTTCAAGCACACATGTTGTTTGCATGTCGATGTCGCCTAGCAAGCAGGAACAAAACGCCGAATGAGATGCAAGTTTTGCCGCTGGAAATGCCTTTTTGATCAAAGTCATGCCGGTTTTATGGGCCAGCAGCTTACTTTAATGACGATTTTGTCCTTGAGCCTTGAAACCCTCAAACTTGACACATGGCACTTTTCAATTGAAATGCCAATAATTTCTTCAATTCGGGGAACTTCCTTTTTTTTTGCGCCCGAGGGTTGGCTAGGAATCTACCCACCCACCCATTGGGTCCCACAACGTTAGGAAAATCCTTGAACAGAATCCTATGAAATCCAGGCACTAAAGACCCTAGCAGTGAACTCTAAAGCTCGAATCCTACAGCCCGAAACATACAGCACGCCCTAGAGCCCGAATCTCAACCCTAAAGCCCGAACCCTAAAGCCTGAACCCTATATAAGCCCTCTCGCCCATACCCTAGAGCCCAAACCCTAATGCCCAAACCCTAAAGCCCGAACTCTTAAGCCCAAACCCTCAAGCCCGAACTCTGAAGCCTGGACCTATGCCCACGAATTGCGGGCTTATGCCACAAAATTCGGGCCTATGCCCACGCATTTCGGGCCTGGGCCCACGAATTTCGAGCCTATGCCCACGAAGTTTAGGCCTTTGCCCACGAATCTTGGGCCGATGCCCACGAGTTTTGGGCCTTTGCCGGTTCCGTGGGCATAGGCCCAAACTTCGTGGGCATAGGCCTAAGGCTCGTGGGCATCGGCACAGGCCCGCATTTTGTGCCCAGGCCTCGTTCGTGATCATTCCATCACAGCCATGTGCCAGTCTTAGGCCCTCAAAACCAATGAACAACTCACCAGAAATCAGAATATGAGTTATACTCTGAACTCCTTGATTTAGTACGGGACTGTACAAGGCTTTGGGTCTGAAATCCGTGAAGGGGTTATAAAGGGGACTATAATTGGGAGTTTTTCAGGGGTTGCTAATGAGGATACTAGGCGTTTAGACTATATGACAGATCCCCATGCAACTTACGCACCAGAAACCCATCACAATATACCTAACCCCATAAACAGCCCACGAACTCCAAATCCAAAACCTCCTCCTAGGGGTCAGAAAGTATCAGCGGCAAACAAATAGCTAGGGATATCCCAGTAACAGCCCCTTAGAGCCAACCTCCACAAGGTAGGAATATCCCCCCAAAACGCTTCTGCATCTTACTTGTTCAAAAGCTCCTCCCCCGAAGAACCCTAGGGATCCAAATAGCCCATTGTAGGTATCATTTACAGACTTTGGGGCCCAATGTAGGTATTATTTATATACTTGGATCCCTTCCCTAAACCCTAAACCCTAAACCCTAAACCCTATAAACCCTATAAACCCTATAAACCCTAAACCCAAAAGGAATTGGGCGCCAAACCGGCACATTCTCGAGCAGCTTCTCCTAAAGGCTCAGACTGCTTTTGGCTTCGGGCTACAGGATGTAGGCTTCGTGAATGATAGATTCCGTAGATGACCCCAATATAATCCCTCAGGGTTCAAGGACCCAAATAATAGGCTTTTAGGGCCCAAATACTAGAATATTATTGGTATTTGGGCCCTGAAAGCCTATTATTTGGGTCCTTGGACCCTTAGGGAATAGACCCCAATATACTGTAACCCTCATTCTCTGGACCCCCAAAATAGGAACCCTAATTTTCAAAAAGCCCCGCCTATACTTGAAGGTTCAGGGTAATTATGACTCAAGTTAACTGAGGCTTAGGTTCACGGTACTTACTGTATAGCCTAGCTATAACTAGATTCGGGGACGTAACCACTTAAGCTCTGCACTGCGTACCTGGGGAGCTTAGGTGAACCCCAAACCCACCCTAAACCGTAAACCCTAAAGATCAGACCCATCATCTTAAGAAGCACAAGACTGCTGAGTCAGGGTTTAGGACTTTGGGTTATAGTCCCCCTTAAGTAGATAGAATATGGGGTATATGGAGATCCTGTTATAATATGCCCAAAGCCATTTTCTATCTACTTAAGGGGGACTATAAAGGTTTAGGGTGCATTGCGGAGTTTTGGGGTTTTGCGGTTTGGAGCTTAGGGCTGCAGGGCTTCGACTTTAGGATTTAGAGTTCAGGTGAAGCCTATAACATACCAAAGCATGATCCTGAGGGAGCAGCATGCCGAATATCAACCAGGAAAATTCTGGCTAACCCCACCTTTAAAATTAGGACCCTAGTATAATTACTGCCATTATCATTATTGTTATTCTTAATATCTTATGATACTTATAGCTATAGATTCTTTATTCAAAGGTTGAGGTAAAAGAACTTTGGCTTCTATCAACTTGGGCCAAGTCCTCCATCCTAAGCCCTGCCCAAAGGGTTCAGGGTTAGGGTTTAGGCAGATCCTTTGGCACCGATTTGGAGTTTACTTGAAGATTGCTGAGCTACACAAGAGTTGAGGATTTAGGGTATGCACTTCAAAAGCAGACTAGCTTAAGGCCTCCTAAGCCTAGGGTTTAGGGTTTAGGATTTAAGGTTTAGGATTTAGGGTTTAGGATTTACAGTTTAGGGTTTAGGATTTNNGGGTTAAGGGTGCGTCCTGATTACTTCTTTACTTCCCATCTTGCTTCCCATGATGTGGTCACGGTAATCCATACCCTCCCCAGAACAAACACGGAAGCCCATACAGCCCTATGTTGAAAAGCCAGTGCTACAGGCGCTTCTGTGATAACCAAGATTATTCTGGGGCTCCTTTTTTATTGCTTAGGGTCAAGGGCTTGAAGTTTTAGGGCTTTGGGTTTTGAATTTATGGCTACCCAAAGAATCTTTTGGGCAGGCTCTATGATATAACGTTGACTTTTCTGGGCATATGATTTTTTGAGGAACCATTGATGTTTGTTTGCCCCGATGGGCCTTCCACTCAGCGGGCAAATCTGCAGTCATGTCCTGAAGGAGCAGGGTGTGTGGAGCTTTGGTTGTCAGGCGTTCTTCAGATTAAGGGGTGTATCGTTTATGTTTGAGAGTTCACTTAGTGGGGGCTTCAGGACTTTGGGAGGCTGGAGCCGCATTCTGTGATGGCACTTCCATGCGGGTACGCCTTTAAGTTAAAGAACTATGTCCAGCGCTGAATCATGATATGCTGGCTGTCGCAGTGGACATGGCAAAGGCGAGTGTCCTGGACTGCAAGCTCTAAACCGACCGTCAACACCCAATCCTAAACTCCACCGAAAGTTTACGCTGGGGAGGGCACCACATTATACATCCCCAAGTACTAGCATTCGTATTATGGGGACCCCCCAAAAAAGA
>CAJNIZ010003335.1:100759-113314 GCA_905231905.1 Symbiodinium pilosum | reverse complement strand
AACCCCTATAAACCCTGAACCCCTAAAACTCGCCTCCCCGGAATTGCAAACAGCTGATAAGGCGAAGGTCGCTCTCAGCCTTTGGTGTGGAAACGCGGCTTAGAATTTACTGCCCCCATCCAGTAACAGTCTATATTAGGGGTGCTATTAAGGGCTATATATACCCATATTATACTTATCATCCAACTGTTACTGAGGGGGGGCAGTACCCAAGGTTCAGGGTTGAGTTTGTCAGAGTAGCGTGCCGATCAAAACTGCGTTACGCTTAGGGCTTAGGGCCTTTGTAATGCGTTGCTGGGAAACTTCTATGGTAGATTCCATGAATAGGGGGGCCTCAAGATGGACCCCCCAAAATACCAAAATCCTTGATACTGGGACCCCAAAAGGTCCCAAAAAAGCTTGAGGCTTTAGGATTCATGAAGCCAGGTATGCTTCCGCAACCTTTGGACAATTGGCACGACAACGGGATTGCAGGATTCTGCAAATGATATCTATGAGAGAATGTCCCCACTATTACATTCTTTGCTGAAATCTTTCAGGATTGTCTAGAGGAATGTACGCATTTTGGGGGTTGTAGGTGGGTAGTTGGGTATTCAGAAGGTTTGGGTATTCAGCAGGCCCCTTCTAAGATGGGCTCATGTGGGTCTTGATCTGGGGTTCTCCACAGTACTGAATTTAACAACGGGGTTTTGGTAAACCCAACCCAAAATTAGGACTCTATAAGCCTATGACCATCATATGATAGTCCTAGGGTCCTAATTTTGAGGGTTGGAATTACCAAAACCTTTACTATTAGAATTAGCAGGATATCTATAGCATATTATTTTAAGATTGATTTTGCACTTTTTGAGCCAGAATTACTTCCCGGTGAGAAACGCATGGAAGTGCTCAGAGGGAACCTGAACATATGTGGGGGTTTGAAGAGATGACGTGATTCCCTATCACATCGAGGAAAGTCGAGACTGCTTTAAAGCTCGCAAAACCAAAACCTCAAACTCCTAAACTCTAGACCCAAAACCCTAAATAGTAGTGTCCTTTTCGTTATCCCTATGTAACCCCTAAATAACCCAAAACCTACACTGCATTTACCATCTATAGAGCCCTTCTCAAGACTGTGCATTTGTGCAAGAGTCTAAACAACTTAAAGGGGGTTATATAGCCGACTATAAAGGGGAGCATTATAAGGGTTATGAGGGGGGATGGTCGGAGCTTAGACTATAGCTCATGTGGCCTTGCCCTCCAGGCAATGCTTTTGGAAGTGGATCCTTCCGTGATCGAACCTGCCAGGCTAATTTGAAACAATGTTCAGCTTGGGCAGAAGCACTTCATGGTAATAATTGATAGGGCTTCCAGAATTCAAGACATTGTCCTAAGCAGAGGGAAAATAATATACACACACCAGCACAACCAGAAATATCCCTGACTTGAAAATTCCAAATTTACACTTTTGCTTATGTAATACCCCGCCGCTGCTGGCGGCCCAGACAGCTTTGCCATCCCTTTTTTACCTGTTTGACATAGTTTAGGGTTTAGGGTTTAGGGTTCTTACCCCGAAAACGTCAATTATATAACTCGAGCTGGCTACATGCGGTTGTGTTCCAAAAAAGCTGTGCCTTTGCTTGGCCCTCACGCGGGTAAGTCTATCCCCGATGAATTCGCGGGGTTGATCCATAGGGCGTGGCTCGCGTCATGGTGGCATGAACTAAGCCTTTAGGGGGAAATTACGCGACGGAGTATGGAACGGAAAAGGATTCAGGGATCCATGCCATGTGGATCGGGGCATGGAAGAGTGTCACCTTGCAGAATGTTCTGTAATTACCCTGTTACGACAAACTTATATATATGTATGTACATTTTGTAGATATAGTTTATAGATATTCATTAAGGGGTTGGATGGGTAGAGCTATTCTCGTACATATACCTGCCCCTGCCGGCAAAGAACGTTACAGGGTGGGGCTTGGGGCTACACGTCTGACTACAAGATACTGCCTAACACCATTTGAAAGTCTAGTACGGGGAGTATTGAATACTAACTGGTGGGAATAGGGAGGAGATTGTCTGTCAAGCGTTGCAACCCCATCAAGAAGCATACCCAATGTCAACCGACTTGGGAAGGTCGATGCAGTGCGTCAAGCAGAGTTGGGAAGGAGCCTACATAAGTGCCTCCTGAAATTAGGGATCCCTAGCTGTCGGCTCCTAGAATATGGGTTATCATACCGTAATGGATGGGTATGCAGGAAGCTCGCTATTTTCGGAAACTTCCACATTGTTGGTACACACTAACAAGCTTAGCAGGCCTAGCGTGCTGTGCACTCATGCACGCTACCACAAGGCACGGTTTACGCTTAACAATCGAGACTAAAACGCGCTCCAATTTGAGGTATGACAATGTCATCTAGTGAGGATTGAAGAAACATGGAGTAGCGCACTCTGCGCTGATTTGCGCGACCCGAGATAGAGGCATGGCATGAACCTGAAGCTACCCACAGCAAAAGCAGCCCTGGACTGGATACGACCTGCTTGGGAACTCACCACAACGAGACCATGCCATCGCAGTCCGAACTCCAAGTATGCCTCTTAATAAACCCTAGAATACTCCTCCTACATCCCTGTACATAACCTCCTTGGAGGAGTTTAGACTACAGCTCATGTGGATCGACACCTAATGAGGAAGCCGAACTAATTAGCTAGGTATAGTATGCCATAGTGACCTGAGGATGGCTATAGTGTAGTATCTACAGCCCAAAGCTTTTCTACACCTTCTACGCATCCTGGCTCCTACATCTTAGTCCTCTTTAGTAGATAGAATACGGCTTTGGGTATATTTGAATAAGATCCCCATATCCCCTGTATTCTATCTACTTAAGGGGGACTATACATCTAAACCTCCATCAGTAAATTCCCCCCTTTGCTCTAAACCCTAAACCCTTCGATCCTCCATTTCTGAGATGAGCTCCTCCAACCGGCTTGCTGTCAAGGAACGGCTTGACACTTCATGTGGGGTGTTTCGACAATTTAGATTGTACTTTTTAAGCATCCCTTCGCACGTTTTCAACCGGTGCCAGCCTCAGGTAGGGAAGACCTGTTACCAGGTATGGGTTAGATTATACTTTACGATTCAGGGTTTTAGGGGTCCCTGATTATGGTGGATTTTCTATTTGAATATGGACCCCTACATGCACTTCTCCTTGTTTGGGAACAGACTCGCAAATTGTGATTCTGAAAACCTACTTGCAGGCTCTGACACTTTTGTGTTTGTGCTCGCAGCCTCAAAGCATTTCTGATGACAAGTGCGCGCGCAGGTGCAGGATGGATTCCTGTACCCCCCAATTAAGTACAAATCAATGACTTTAACCGTGTAACCCATTAAAAGTGCAGGTAATGTGGGTTGCAATTGGGTTCTTCTGGGGACCCTTACTTAAATCAGGGTATTTATGTGGCTTATAGGGATTCTTAATTTACTAAATCCCTTCCAACCCGCCAGGTAACTCGAAGCCTCGAAACCTAAAAACCTAAACCTCAAAATCCCAAACCTTATAATCCCTAACCCAAACCCATGATTCATCAACCCTCTCAATAGGGATTACAGTAGGGATCAAGACCCTTAAAAGGAAGGGGTTTATCAATCCGAGGTCTACACCCTAATCCCTAAGCCCTAAACCCTATATAACCCCATTATAGTAGTTCCCAGTTTCTTTTCCATTATCTCGCGATATAACCCCAATACTCTCTTCCCCCAAAACCAGGGCTGACCAAGTTGAAACTTAACTATAGGGACCCAAGAATGAGGCCCAAAAAGGTTAAAGTTCTTCTATTGGCTAAGTAAGAAAATCATACTCCAAACACCCTAAACCCTAAGCACTAAACCCTATGTAACCCCATTATAGTAGTTTCCATCTTCTTTTCCATGATCCCAATTTAACCCTTTGTAATCCCAATAGTACCAAGGTTCCCCAGTAACCCATTGATAATGAGGGTACTAAGGAGACCCCAAAACAAAAAGGGCAAAAGGGCACTACTGAGGTACCTAGGTACCGGGTCCTCTTCTCACAAGGCCGGAGCTTTGCCGGCCTGGCAGCCTGCTCAGGGAAACTGAAGGGTGAAGTTAAGGACTCGATTGGGGTATGCCGGATGCCTTAAGGGGCTCGGCTTAGGGTTTAGGGTTTAGGGTTGAGGGTTTTTAAGGTTTCGGATATGCAGCGGGTTTATGTGAACGCTTCGGGCTTGTAGCCTGGGATTCGTAGTTTGGAGATCACGGTTCCGGCTTTGGGGAACCCCTCTACATGTTTCTACGTGGCTTGTTCTGAACAGGTTGCACGTCAGGCTCTGGGTCCAGAAGTCTTCCATACTCATGGCTTTAGGAACCCCACGATTTTGCGCGGGGTTGGGTTCTGATCTGCCAGTCCCGTGCATTCATATCTAGAATGTATTGTGCGAGCCCCACGAGTATCGCGTGTTTTGGCTACTTCCGCAAAAGCTCCCAAACCCCCAACCGGGTTTGGGCCCAACTTTTTGCTGGGAGCCTTAAAATTCTGGTAACTACCTAGAGACATCCTCAGATCCTTGACCCTCCGTGAAGATGTGGTACATGTGCTCTGCCTGTATTAGGTTTGTGCCCAAACAGAAGTGCCGTAACTTCTTCGATTTACCTCCACCCCTCTGCAGCCCTGATCTATCAATTGAAGCATAATCTTTCAAAGCCCTTCGAGTATGGCAGCTCCGACACCCGGAATAGCAGGACGGCAACATCTTGGGAGTCCTTATAAAGTTAAGAGATATGTAATAGGACATTGCTTGGATGAACAGAAGACTTCATACGGCTTGTTTATGTTGTAGGCTGTCATCCATCGAAAGTTGGGTAACCTGTATGAGGCCAAGGGGTCTACAACCTACAGATGCAGTTTTGGCAGCTCAGGAGTTCAGGGTTTCGGAGGGGCCCGGTCATCCAAGGTCCGTTTAAAGGGTTTCTAAGGGTTATACAGGGATAACATCGGAGTATTCAGGATCCAGGGTTTAGGTACGTCCAGCTCGTCTGGCAACAGGTCTAATCTTCTGTGAGATGGGTTTCTCAAAGCCTCCCCTGACCCTAAACCCTCTAACAGAAACGTGACGAAATCCGACCAAAGTTCCGTATTTAGAGGCCCATGCGACTTAGTGAACTACTTATAACTGGGCTCATAACCCGACTTAGGGGTTACTCCAATTTTCAATAGGGTGCTAAGCCCTGTTATTAAAATTGCTTTTCATTATGCTTTCCATGAAGTCCCACAGGCCTCCAAGTAAGGTACCCAGTTTTTGACGGACCCACTTCTTTGCTTCGCAATGGCTACGGACCTGAAGTCATGATCAGTGAGCCCCGTGATGATGAGAGCCCCTCACTTCGCCAAACCCATACAATGAATATACAATAATAACTTCTCAACGCCATGCCGCCTGGGTGACCCATTTCTCGTCTGAGGCACCATCCAAGCACAGGTTTGATGACAGGCTCCTCTGAAGCATGGTGCTTGGGTTGGGAGGCTTCTTAAAGCTTATAAGGTTTCAGGTTAGGAGGACCCCCCACCCTGTAATAGTGGTATAATAGGAATATGATAGGACCCTAATATCATCCTTATTATCCCTTATAGTCACTATTACTGGGTGGGGGGAAGTTTCAGGTTTAAAGGTCACAGGGTTCAGGTGCCTGGGGTTGCAAGTTTGTAGTTAGGGGTTGGGTCTCAGGACTCAAGTTTTGTGAGCTCGGGATTGGCCAACTGTTACATTGCGGGAACGAATTTAGGTACCAGTAGGGTTTAAGGCTTTGTTTTTTCTCAATTAAGGTTTAGGACTGAGGTTTTGAAAGGTCTGGCCCAAGATCCTGCGCACCAGTTGAACCACGATACCTTGTGTTACAAAAGCCTATCAGGCTTGACTCTTCCTCATATAAAAATCAGCTATAGGGCTTTTGCCTTGAAATGAGGATACGTTTTAAACAACCGTACGCAAAGAAATGGATTAATCAGGGGACTCTTGGAGTGGCTTTGTAGGCTATGTGGAGATTTTTTTCGAAATGGCCAATCTCCACGGTGTTTTGACAGGATGTAGGGTGACCTGAACTTTGAAAAGCCCATATGAGCTATAGTCTAAACTCCTAGTTTCCCCTTAGTAACCCCTATAGTAGTCCCCTATATACTCCCCTATACAATGCCCCTTTAAGGAGTTTAGACTATAGCCCACATGTGCCAGGAAGTTCTAACAATGGGGTCTCCTCACGGACCGTAGGGATACCTGGATCATAATGAAACCAGTGATTTTTCAAATGCTCGCATTCTCCCAATATAACCCCTACATAATCCCAACATATAATATAACCGCAATAATCCCTGTAGTTTCCATTTTCTTTTCCATTATCCCTAATATTACCCCAATGGGTTAAATCCTCACATACCCCTGAAGCCCCCTGGCTGCGTGTTGTGATATTTACATGTCAAGGCTCTGCAGCGTGTTCTCATGCATCGTCCACCGCTGCTTTTGCTCATCATCCGCACATGCGGCCTCACCACGCGAGTTTACAATTTACAGCGTACCGGGTGCAGACGATGGTCTTGGGCGATCTTGGACGAAGTCGTTCAAGGCTTGCAAGGTTTTGGGTTGCGCCCTGCTCAGCATGGGCAAAATGCTGGGAGGCAACAAAGAAATCAGGCTGCACTTGCTATGTGCATAAGTTTATACATGCCCTGAAGGTAGCCTTTCCAAAGCCCGCTGAAGTGCAACAAAAGGAATCAACAACTGCTGGTGTTATTCCTGTGACATCCTATGACTATGTATACCTGTACAAGATCAACATCTCTTGTTTGCATCCTTACAGCTCGTCCGTTTAGTACAGTGACCCTGCAACGCACGAAGAATCCACCAGAAGTACCATTGCATGATGGAAGTTTTTTTTTGGAGGGGGGGGGGTGGATGGGGGGGGGGTGCAAGTCAAAACATTGTTTCTTAAACCCCGAATTCCAAACCTATTGCCTGTGCCCGAGAAAATACAATATTATGGGAGCGTTAATTGGAGAAAAACTTCCTGCATCCACTGTAGGTAAACATGTTACGAAACACGCGTTAACTGTACCAGGAACAATAGCTGGGTTTTAACTCTAAAGAGGGAGTACAACTTCACCAAAAAAATGCACAAGACCCTAAACCCTTAACCCGAATCCGAAGCCCGAACCCCCCCAAAAAAACTCTGAACCTCACAAGTTATGTGATCCTACACTACGCCCGCCCTGCTCCCCTTACCCCCACGCAAGGCCTAACTGCGTCTTAGTTGAGCCTTACCTGGGGTCTGTTTTGGGGTAGAGTGAATACAGTGTCGGTGTGGTGAAGGAACCCATGTCCATGTCATTTTCGATGTTCTCTTCCATTCGACTCTCAGCTATTGGCGATCCGTCACACCCTGCATAATCTCCATATACGCCCTAAACCCTCACAAAAGGGCCTGCCTCCCTGATGCCGTCGCCCTCCTCCTTCACCTCTAAACACTCGCCTCTTCCAGCGAAATGTCTTGAGGATTAGGCTAAGGGCTTTGGAAAGTGAAAGTGTCTTGAGTTTCTTGGGCCGTTTGAAGTTTGTGTGTTTTGCGTGACACAATTTCGGGAGTTTGGTCAATGTATATGCGTCCGAGGAATATATCGTGAAGAAACAAGCCTAGGACAATGGCCTTCCTGGCCTGAAGTCTTTCACTCCCAGTAGTGCGGATACAAGGAAGCTAAAAATGTGCAAAGCTATTTGTTGAGAAAACTCCTGGCTGCGCCAAACTTAAGCTCGTAGCGTCCGCCTCCTAGGTAAGGTGAGCCTTGCTTCTGTCAATTGTGTATGTTTCCTGACATTAGCCTTCGCCGATATACTCACCGAAACGAATCCGCGTTATGCCTCCGCATCTTGCCCTCATGCCCTCCGAAGGCAGAACCCCTGCTCTTGCCGCAGCAAGGATGCCCTACAGGGACGTGAGATCACAGCACTCAACTGACGCCCTAAATTCTGGCCTACCTGTAGGTGCAGCATCCTGCTTCAACAGAAAGCCCTTGCACATCACACGGCTTCAGCTTGCCGGTTTTAAGCTCAAGTGCAGAAGTTCGCTGCCTCATTAAAACTTGACTTCCCGAATGGTCGACGTGCTGTTGTAGATCACTTTGGTGCTCATACGACCCGCAGATAGCAAACTAGCAGCAGAATGTGAACAGAAACCCTATTCTAACTAGTCAGGCCTCTGCATTATGCGCAAACAGCTGAACCATGAAAACGTCCGGGGCCTGAGTGCGAGTCTTTAACTGCGAAGCTCTCACGAGGAAGCATGCCCTTCATCTTGAACACCTTTTGCAGCAGGGTGCAGAGATTCAGGCGCAGAATCTAGAAGCCCCCTGGCTTGGAGAATCCAAGAGCACATGTTGACTAGTCTAGCACGTAGGTGAAGCCCCACAAATTATGCGAGCTTCATATTCTTCTGTGGGGTTTGCGTACAGGGGTGTCAATAGAGACCCCAATATAATACATCCCTCGTCCTGGGAACACCCCAAGCAAGAACTCCCCCAATTTTTGGAAGCGCCCGTATCTAAATTGGGTGCGCGCAAACTCTAGGTCCAGAATCTGGGGTTCTGCATTGGGCTGTCCATCGGCTCTGTTTGCTACACTTTGCTACTGTAGGGGCCTGACTAATGAGAATATGATTTGACGTAACGTATATGATGCCAAAAGCATACAATGCTTTTAATGGAATGCTGTGGATAATTTTCCAGCTTCTTCAACATTAGACATTGCTCTGCGAGCTTCAGAAATGGTATCAAGAGGTCAGAGATTGTAACCCTACATGAGGAGGTCGGAGCTTTTAACCATGGGCCCCTAATGTGGGCCCTTACCTGTTTCCCGGGTTCTGAATATGAGCGCTCAATGGTGTGCAGGGGCTTTTCAGGCATTATATAGTCGTTCTACTTGGACACTAGGCTTAAGGGCCTGTACTGTGGGCAAATACTTGAAACGTAGATTCTGCAAATGATAATATTCAAGCTCAAAATATTCATTTCAGGGATCCTATAGAAACCCTAAACTGCAATCCTAAACCCGTGCGTGCAACCGCTGGGGTCCAACTCCAACCCCACACCCTGGATGGTAGCCTGCTGGGAAGGGAGTCCGTCATAGTCCGTCCTACTTGAAGCATTGGGGGTTTCCCGAAAATGGGGACCCTTGTCGGGGGCACCTAGAAAAAGATCGTAAGCTGTACAACGGGGACCCCATGTCTTTGCAAACTTGCAAGTGGGCCTGAATATGAAGCGGCGTTGCCTGAATCACAACCCGCTTCCACTGCAAAACACGGACGGAATATCCCACAAAGAGGACATTCCTAGACATTATTTGAGGGGGTGTTAGTGGGTCCTGGTTCTTCAGAACCTTGTGACGCTTGGAAATAAGTCTGGGCATGATAAAAGCCTTTGAGAAACGGCTAACATCGATCTAAAGCGCAAGCTCGCATCCTCAGTTATACCCCGGACCCCTACCTGTAACCCAAAGTGCCTACAATTTCAAGGGCCTACACCTTTTCTATAGCGCGCACTCACTACTGAACTGTTGGAGTTTGGGCCTGTAATTGGGTGAGCCCTACTGTAGTCCCTGATATCCTTATATATTTGTGTAGAAGCCCTGATAGCCCCATATATCTCCTTGTAACCCTTGACCCCAAGTAACCCTAAACCTCAGTGCCCCTAAACCGTCATAACCCTATGTACCCCTTCATAATTATGGCGTCGACCAGGCAGGGCCTTCCAGAACTTCTTCACATACCAATCAAAGTCCCTGCCTGGGTGGAAGTCACGGGCTGAAGTTTATGGAAACTGCATGGGGTTCAGCGCTGGAGGTAGGGGGCTCATGTCCTGGGCTTCTTTTTTGGGTAGGGAATAGGGTGCAAGCTTTAGCTTTCCAGGTCTTAGTGCTTCTCAAAGTGGGCGGGACTTAGGGGACCCTCGTGATATGTGGGTGTTATGAAGAGGGGGTTGGTAGAGAGTATCTAATTTCAGGGGAAGGGGGGAAGGGGACCAAATCTGTGCAATCCTCAGGAAGTCATTCCACAAATTCCCTCGAATCTGCCTGGAGAATCCTCATGGACCCAGCCCTGGATTCTGGACCCATCTTGGCCGATAAACCTAATTTCCAAGCCCTTCACGCCTCAAAAGCAAGAGTCCCCAGCAAAGGCCCCTCATCTCCAACCAGAAGCCCTACAGGCTTTAAACCCTGAAAACAAACCCTCAAGCCAGACTGAATAAACAGTAAATTGCACCCCCCCCCCCCCTCCCGCCCAATCCCTAAACCGTTATCCCCAGCAACTGACCTCTCCACAGCTTGTCAAAACTATTGTGCCTCCATGGATCTCTTGAAATGAGAGGGCCCGTATTCTATCTATACTAAGGTCCGAAATAAGGGACCATAGTTTGGACAATTTTCCTTCTAGGATTCTGCCTATCAATTTCATCATCGAGAACTAAAGGGTTTTAACGTGAACCCCAAACCGGGAACCTCAGGAATATAGTGTCAATCAATAAGAAAACCAGGGTCTTTGTATTCCTGTTCAAATTACATTCCTACTACATTTTTGGGGGTCCCTATTTAGGATTCCCATTGAAGTTCCTTTAAGAACCTCTAAACCTTAACCCTAAACCCCAAGCCCTTAGCTATAAACCCTAAACTGAGGTTTTGGCACTGGAGGTTGGCTTTCAAATCCTTCCGCTGGGAGATGTCGCCTGTGCTGAGATCTGCTGCTTGGTTTACGGTGAGGGTTTAGTGATAAAGGGTTTGAAGAAATATGTTGGGACTATAACTATAACGGTTTATGTGGAACTTATACAGGAACTCTGTAGGGTTGGGGATTTAGGGGGTTAGGGTTTGGGGGCCCAAGGTAGTCAGTTTGCAATACGCCTCAATTCAGTAGGATACCATATTTCCTATTCGAAATCTTCTGCTCCAGGACTTACCTCTCTAAGCCCCCAATTTTTTAGGCGTAGGGTTTCAGGCTAAACACTACACCCCAGGAGCCTCAACAACATGGGGCACTTTCACGAAGTTTGAGGTCTAGGGCTCAGAATCTGCGGCAAACACCCCTTTGCCTTTGCACTGGGCCACAATCAAAGCGACTGAAACTTACGTAAACATATCCCAAAGCCGAAGAGAGACCTGATACCCTGATGACTTGGACGTGCCCCACGAAACATGACGATTGTTCGCAAGATGTTTGGGTAAGTGGCATTTGGAATGCAAACAGCAGTGGGATCACAACCTTGGTTGTTACTTCTTAGAATAATGCGGTATTTTCCCTAGATAAGCGACCCCAATCTAAACCGACGAATAAGATAATCCTTCTTACGCGCACCTGAAAGAAGCTACTCCTAGTTCTGGGGAATCCCATGTTGGGCAGTGTGCGCATGATGGTTCAATGATCTCGCAAATTGCTGCTTCCTCCGTGCCGTACCTCGTAGCCTGCGAGAACTCCACCAATATTCTACACCACCGTTTCATGGATCCTAGAATAGGTAAAGCAATAGAAGATGGCCCATCAAAACCAAAAAACTCAAACCAAAACATCGTTGAACATACTCTTGTGGTGGAAGAATGCAAGAAAGCCAAGCCAACACATCATTCTACATACTTTTGTGGCGGAAGAAAGCAAGAAAGCCCGTAAAACGACTCAAACCAAAACATCATTTTACATACTTTTGGGGTAACGTATTTCAAGCAAGCCCATAACAAGACTCAAACCAACACATCATTGTACATACTTTTCGGGTAAACTAAGGCAAGAAAGCCAAGCAGACTCAAACCACAACTTCATTGTACATACTTTCAGGGCAAAACAATGCAAGAAAGCCAGAAAAGATTGAAACCAAAACATCATTCTACATTCTTGTGGATCCAAGTAGCGGTAAAGAATCATACGCTCCCCCAATGTGCGTAATACTTTGTGGAAAAATCCTTATAGGGATGGTCCTTCAACCCAAGCGGGTGGTTTAGGGTTCAGGGTTTGGGGGTCGGTTTAGGGTTTAGGGTTTAGGGTTTTGCGGTTTAGGGTTGAGGTGTTGAGGGTTTCAGGTTTAGGGTTTAGAGACCGCTCATGTTTGGAAACTCCTTGGTAAGGGGCCTCCGCCCATCCTCGTACGGACCCATCAGCTGGCTCAGCATTCGGAATTTGGAGATTAACAAGAACTACATAAGAGCCGAAATTAACCCTAAACCCCAAATAGCTCCTTTACATCTCTATATGCATCCTCATGTAACCCCTATGTCGTCCTTGACACCCTGAAAGAAATTTCATAGGAGGTCTTAGGTAGAGGGCTTTTTGCAGCGAAGATGCCCATTGAAGACACCAAACTTAGTTCGGACATGTGGGTTGATGGTTTAGGGTTTTGAGGGTTAGAGTTTAGGGGTGAGGGACTTAAGGTTTTTGAGTCCCTATTACCTAGGGGGTATGTGAGCACCACACAAACCCAAAACCCTAAACCCCTTAAGTCCCCATCTTCAGGTGAGCAGCTGACAAGAGTTCTTATG
>CAJNIZ010003335.1:81925-100361 GCA_905231905.1 Symbiodinium pilosum | reverse complement strand
TAGTCTTAACTCCTTAACGGGGGTTATATGGGATCCTCTTTTTTCATTTACAACATTTCCATAGCACCAGGTTTGCACGACAAAGCTTACAAGCTTCTGTTTACCACGCCGGCAATCCGCTGCCTGCCAAGCATTGAGCTAGGGCAGTACTACACAAAGGGCCAAAATGAGCCAAATTGACTATCTATCTATCTATCTATCTATATCTAATCTGTATATAGATATATAGCATATACCTTCAAAGGTACTATTAGGCTTTAAGCTACAGTTCTTCATTGAAAGGTAATGGGTGTTGTCGGTACTAGGTCCCCTCCACCCAGCAGGTAGGGTCCAGGCACGACTGTCACAAATCAAGGCCCCGAGACCCAAGAATCCTTTCCCATCACTTCAACGAGGGGTTTAAAGCTTAGGTTTTAGGGTTTAGGGTTAAAGGATGTCCAAAGAAATCTGAATCACGAAATTCTAGGATTTCAACCCGTTGGAGCCATAACCACGGACGTAACCTGTGCCAAAGTACTGCCAAGTACGAACTGCCCCAAACCACCAATCTGGCAAAGATCCAGTACCTTCCCAAAACATGGAGTGTTTCCCGAAAATGAATGGAAGCCCAACATAGACCCCAACATGCTATAATCCTTATGATAGGGACCCCCCAAACAGGAACTCCCTAATTTTGTTAAATCCACATAAATGCCCTTGAAGCAGCTCGCGTACGAGGCCCGAAGTCTTTGAAGCTAAGCTGGCCAAGGAGCTTCACTGCAAAAGGATCGGCATGATAGTAGTAGTCCTGCAGCGTTGCCGTCTGAGCCCCCGGTGCAGGCATGTAGGGCACATTATGTTGGCGCGCGGTTGGGACGTCCCAAGGGCTGGTATAATCCCTGAAACGCTGCAGAGGGATAAAGAACAGATTTTGTGATTGTGGAAGAGTTTGTAACTTTGGCAGGAGATGCTGGGTTCCGTTTGTTTTGAGCTACGGACTGGCAACCCTATCAAGTGCATTCCATACCTGACTTGAAAGATAAAGTGCCGCGGCAGAACACATATTCAGCAAATGGGGTGTTGAACATTACGCGGAGCCCATGGATCTTCTTTCTCATGAAGCGAGTAACAAAAGGTCCTGAATGATCATTAATAGCGTCTGAGGCCTACTTGGCTACATTATATACAGGTATCCCTATACAACCCAAATTTCGGTTTTTTCAGTTTCTTGCCATTTGATTCTCCACTATTGAAATATCCCGGAAGCCCTATATGCCCCTACATACTCCCTATGTTTAAGCCTCATCCATTTTTTGCGAATGGTCCTTGTATTCGTCGAACCAGGTTTCGACGGCCCGAATCTGTCAGGCTTTGGACGTCATTGGCATCAATTTTTCAAAGCACTTAATATATGGTAGTTATCTCGGGTTTGTGTAAGGTATATATATATATAAGGATATAGGGTAATTACCATATATAATTCTGAATAAATAACTATATATATACATATGTGTGAAGTGAGTACAGCTCAGAGCCAAACATCCATCACTGTCCATCACTGATCCGGTAGATGCTCTCTCTTTGCTTGAAAGCCCCTCCGCGCAGCATGGAAAACTCCCGCAAGAACCCCCCCCTTAAACCCTAAACCCTAAAGCTTAAACCCTAAACCCTAAACCTTAAACCCTAAACCCTAAAACCTAAACCCCCTCGTGCCTTATTGATCTCAATCTCCTGGCGCAGGTGAGGCAACCTTTAAACGTCCGGTACAACTGATGTATCCCAGAGGGTCCAAGTACCCAATAATTAGGTACTTGGGTTTTGGGTAATAGTAATTACAGTATAGGTTTGGGGTAAGTATATGATTATTAGGTACTTGGACCCTTAGGGTACCTAGACACTTACGAAACGATTTGGCTCCCTGCAGTTTCTGGAAAACGGCTGAAACTAATGTGAGGTTTCCAGAGATGGGTGGGGGCCAATGTAGAACCCAACATAGCAAGCTCTTGGTTATAGGGATTCAAAATAAGGTGCCCTGATTTTTTGGAAGGACTGAGCCCGAAAATCTGCGTATCTTTGAATAAATAACCCCATGTAACCCCTGTATTCCCTTCAGAGGCCACGAATGTGTTGGGACAGCGCAGCACCGGCTAAGCACGAAGCTGGTATTATGAACTTTGAGATAGAATAAAACGCAAAAGAATCAGGGCTTAGGGATATTAGAGAACCAAATGGAAAATGACACGAAAAATCAAATGGACACTGGGACTATGCGGACTTTCTAGGGAACGCAACTCAAAAATCACTGTAACTGCTTTTCGAGGGGTTTATTAGTGTTAAGCTGTGGGTAATTAAGTTGCAGGTAAACTCAAAACCCCTTGGTCCACACCCTAAACCCCTATGCTGCCAAGGTGCAGTACTGTTGACGGTGTAGGGGAACTCTGAGCGGAAAACATGTCCTATCTGGGAGTTTCCTCAGGCTGCACTTGCTCAACCCATTGGGGCTATATAGCATATTGGGGTAACCTTAGGGTTATATAGGGGAAATATAGGGATAATGGAAAAGAAAATGGAAACTACTATTTAGGATTTTAGGTTCAGGGTCCGGGGTTTATTGCCTGTTCGTTCAGGCGGAATACACGGAAATCTCGACCACATGTACATGCAAAACACATTCAAACGATAGCCACAATTTCAACGCTGCCGCTGTATGATTTGAGACACCCTCATTCAATCAGTGCGTTCTCTCAGTATGATACTGCGACTAGTTCGTGGCATATTTGGCGGTTGGCAACATCTAGCTTCGTACAACCAAGCATTGAAGGGTTCTCTCGAATGAGCCGTTGCTGCAGCTGAGTAGGGCCAAGTTCAAAAGAGAAAACATCACAGCCCACCGACTCCCGAAGTGCCCCTTGCCTTCATAGACAAATGGTAGGCCTGTCAGAGGGGCATGGGATGCAAAGCACTTCGTTTGTAGTTACGGATTATCTGGGAACATACTTCTGACAGCTGGGATTGCAAACTCTTGCTTTTCATGATTGAAGAGAAGTTGGGGTCTTTGGTTCCTTCATTCATAACCCCTTGACCTGCACTCTTCATGAGGCCCGAACACACATCCCTTTCATATCCCAAGCTCCGTTCAAGCGCTTCCCGTGCAGCTGCCGAGGCGCTTGCAACGAAGATTTCCCCGCCGCAAAGCCAAATACGAATGGACTGCTCAATGTTCTCTCCTCCCCACATGTTCATGCCATAGTCGTACCTCACGAGCCAAGATCTGAAAAGATTTTAGATCTGAAAGGTTATCAGGTGAGTACCTTACATAAAGCGTATATAGGGCTTGTATGGGCAGGCTAGGGAGGTATGTAAGGGCTATGTAAGGCCTAGATCGGGGAAACCAAGCCGCCCCATTTCCTCAGCAAAGAATAATTAAATGCAAATGAGGCAAGGGAAGTAGCAAGTTTTGGCTGATTCATGGCTATGGCGCAAACGCGAACCTGAGGAAACCAACATCGGGATGGAACGGTGCCAACGATTGACAACAGGATTGGCGGACTTTTGTAGCTTGCATCTCCACATCTTGAGATGCGATATGTGCTTTTATTTTTCTGGTCTTGGGTCCCCGCAAAAACCGCAATGTTTTTCTTCTGCATCGCTTCCAACATGATGAAATTCCGAACAAATATGAAGATGGAGTGTCAGGCTATGTTGCGGTTAATCCACATAGCAAGTCCTACATAATTTGACAAGTCTCAGAAACAACTCCGCGAAAGGCTTTGTATTCGAATCAAGCCGTCACTATTCCCGTCACAAGTAGTTACTACGTCCCATGAATCGCCAATCTCTACGTCTTGGAAACGCTTGAATGGCAAGCCCCACATTACCTCCGATTTCACACATTTACAGCTCTATGTGGTTTGTTAACATTTAGAGCCATTCTTGACCCCTCAGAGTACAAGTGGCATCAAAAAACACACACAATGGACCAATAGTTCTGAGAACCTCCAGTATAAGCCTCACGACGTTCAATGCCATCACTGAACACAAGGCGCTCTCCAGATTCGTGCCACCACTGCTTCCTCCATGAACAGGGTTTAGGGTTCAGGCTTTAGGCCATTAGCGACCCAAGGGGTATAAGGGAGTACAAGGGGATTATAGGGTCCCGTCAAGGCTACCTTTAAAAGGCCAAGACTAACTTAATTACGGCTCGGAACCTCTGCGTTGGGTGGATGACACTTGTTACGGATTATGGAGCCCCTTGATTTCTGAGACTTTGAGTTTCTGTGAATGGTCTTCTACCGGACTTTGTGTAAACTCTGATTGCAATTTCATTTGTTCTTTTTGAAAAAATAATGTGTCTTATCAATTGATTGTAAGTAAACGTTCACTTGATTTCAATTGATTTTATCTAGCTTCCGTGTGGATTAGATTACGACTTCAAATTGATTGTACGTTGGCTGTGTTGCTTGGGTTTTAAGCAGAGTTCAACTGATCCTATTTGGATTATGTCAAAGTTTAGTAGTTGATTTGCATTACAACTTTGACTCGATTTTCCCAAAGCTATTAGATGCTTCTATTGGACTTCAATATGATCATTAAATACCCGCCTTTCATGTTCGGGTCCTATTGATATACACCCCCCCCCCCTTCCCCACCCCCTCCCCCCCCACGACATACTGGTTCGCATATATACCCCGGTGGGGAGGGGTGCCCTTTTATATTCAGCGGAAAGGATTGTATGGAGATTCTCTTGTGCCAACACTGCTTCCTTAGTTGCCACGAACTTGTGCAATGCAACTGTCAACATTTCATTGGCAAGGGAGTTCAGGCGGCGGGCAGGAGATTCCGTGTAAGCATTTGGCAACGACTGCTCATATTCCCTTGCGCCCCAGCCCCCCCGCACCCATGTCTATTCCCTCTACAAACAATACTGACTGTGTCTCATTTCGACTCATTTCGAGTTGGCACACAACAGGATCACATGTATATGAAACGCGTGCATTGGACATATCAGCGTTTCTGGGTGTATGAACAGCATCCTTATGTAAAAGCAAACCTTTTCAGCCACATCATACAATTCTGTGGGCTTGTGTGGATCTAAGGCTCTATCTATGCTTATGGCAGGATGAGAAGCTGGTTAAGATGATAATCCGACCACTGAGCAAGAACCTTCTTCGGGGGTGTGCACATGGCGGCTTCTCGAGCGGGTTATAGGGGTGCAACCCTGAACCCTAAACCCCAAAATTCCTCCCAGGAATGGAAAAGGGATCAACACCCAAACCTGACGCTGGGATCTCTACATGGCCAGAATCTAGATGCATATGCACTAGTTTAATGGCCTTGGGCTTCCTGGTGGCCTTCTTGGATCCTCCTTGTCAAATACATTATGAAATACGAGCATCATGTCTGGTTTTAAGGTACTATGTAAGATATTACTTGGTTCTAACTTGGGTGGTACCCTCCCTCCACCTCCATCCACCACCACCACCGCCACCACAAATGATCATCACTGTCATGCTGAAAGGTAGTCTTCATAGAAAATGCCTCCAATGCAGCGAAGGGACCCAAAACAACAAGTGCACTTGAATGTTTGCGTGTGGATCAGTGGACATGCACACAACAAGCTTTGCAGTAGCGATTATGGCTATAGATACGAACATTAGCAACAACCCTGCGCTTGATTACTCTGAACCTTCAATCGGAGTTTCAATCCGGGCCCAAACTGCGTGTTGCTCAACATGAGAGAATGGTGCCTCTTCCGGGGTCACAAACGGGACAACAGTATTTTAGCTGCTTTGTTGGGCAGCAATTTTTGGGAAAGACCGATCGGTAGGTGAAATTGCATCCAAGGCTCGTGATGCCAAAGAGTCCGCCACTCATGCATGGCACCAGGTCATTTCCATCATCAAACCATTTGAAATGAAGCTTCCAGTCGAACATCATCTTGACCTCAAATCCCGTGGTTAATGACAAACCTGCTCTAAATGCAGCAACGTGAACAAAAATGTGCGCGTCAGAATCAGCTGTCGCTGTCCCTGGCATGCGTGTTCATCAGTTCTCACGACAGCAGAAAGCAGGGAGCTAAACGAAATTGTGACCTAAACAACGTTTTGCGCAAGGAATCTACAAGAACCTTGGGCAACACACAGCTGGACATGCAGTCATGCTTCTCCAACTGCGCGGCTGTTGATTGTCCATTTCTCTCCTCAGCGTCTGGGCTCTTCCGCAAACAAGTTTTCAGGCCTAGCAGCTCAGCGATACATTAAAAGATACGAAAATGAACCCCGTCCCCGCAAAAATCATGACAGCACCAATGCTGGCGATGGTGAGCTTTTCGGCGAACTGAGCTGTGCAGCTGCTAGCACTACAAGCGCTTTCCTGGTCGGGACTGTTCGCCAGCATGAACCGAAACTTGGATTCCCTTGAAAAGGAACCTGTCCAAAAAATGTGTAGGTGTCTCTCAAAAGAAGCTCAATAGAATCCTACTAGGCGCATTTCATGTCATCATGAACCTTCTTTTGATCACCATACATCGTTTATCGCTACGATTGCGTGGGTATCTGCACTGAGAACCAAGATCTAGCCAGGCTCGCAAAGCCAGTCTGTCTGAAATCCTGTCCCAGAAGCCATCCAGGATGGGAATCATGGGCACCTCAGCTGGAAACGCAGCACCGTTAGTACGTGGGTGATACGCATGTGCATGTGCATAGATGTATATATATATACATATAGAAAATGTCGCTCTGAGGGCCCACGTTTGTGGGGTTCGTAAAAAGCATATAACCCAGGGATTTCAGATTTTCGTCTAATGCTTAAAATGGCCCCCACGGCGAAACACACTCCAGAAAAATGTAGACATACATACGGACGGCAAATAAGGGCTGAGAATGGGTCTGGTGGAGGGCATATATGCGTCAAACTCATCAATAGCCCGTGGACAGAATCAACAACATCATGAGAAACCGAAATTTCGACAAATGCGCACAGCAAATGCTGACTGCAGCCGCGGTTCAACCACCCTCTTGTAGTTGATGTTGACATGCCCTGGGCACATGAAGCCGGCAAAAACATGTGGGACCAACTCTTCAGGTCAACAGGCTGTATATTAAGTATCGCACGATGACAGAAGTCAGTTCACATCAATCTGCTTTGTTTTTTTTTCCGAGGGCTTTCTGCCTACATGAACTGACCTGTTGGAGCGTTGCTTGGGATTGGGCCTGTCAGTGTGCAAAATACTCTCGCTCCTCCCAATCGTTCTCAATATCTCTCAGTTCCAAGTCATCTCCGACTGAGGGCAGCGCGTAGTATCGGATGATACCAGCCTCAGCCAAAATCTGCCAAAAACCCTGCAACATAATCAGCGTTTCCCACAGCTCGGGCCCGCGAGAGAAAATTTGCTGCATCGATGTTACATGGCACCTCTAATGACGTTATGGCTGTGCTGCCTTTCAAACTCAATGGCTAAGCCTTCCAAACCATGTTCACGCTGCTGCCAAGATGCTTCTGGTAGGCTTGACCTTGCAAGAGTCATTGAAATTTACCGGACTCTTCCCCAAGGCGTTCAGTTTTCACTCGCTTGCCGCTTCTGACGCAAGCGCTCTCGGCTTGGGGCTTTCAAAGGCGGCAGGGGTTGCTCTGGCAGCATTGCCTCTTGTGGAACTATGGCCGGGTGGGTCTGAAATGGTCTGCAATACAGCACCTGCCATGGAGAGTATACTGGACAACCATCACGGCAGAATTTGATATTAAAAACGCTTTTTACACCGGAGACTGCTGCTACTTGCCAAGGCTGTGGGTAAGTGCAATTCAGTTTGCAGGCGAGACGCGTGCGCATCCAGGAACATGATCCTCAGCTTCGGCGTTCGACAGTCAGACTTGTGGCCACGAGCTATGGTCATCTTGGCAACTACAAGATATGATGAAAATACAAATGACTAATGACTGAACTCGCTAGAGTCTGCAGTGTAGAGATGGAACGAGAAGCATGCAAACCATAGTTTTAGTCAAAAGCTCAGCTTGTGATATGCTGAGTGACATGTCCCCTGTCGCAAGGTTGCCGCCCTCCACTTTTGACCTCGGGAGCGTTGCAAGCTCAATGTAGTATATCCGCATGACTCAGCTGACATGTCTGTGCTACGCCCAAGCCCAAGCACATCTTCGAATGGCAAGAAGACGGTAATAGAACACTTTTTGCCTGCCCTCTCGCAGCTCGCAAAGGATGCCGTATGTCAGGAAGCCCTACCCACCCATGATGTGGGAAGTGTCAAAACAGTCGTTCTGCTGCCGTTGGTGGAGGGGCGGCAACACATCAAATAAGCCAACAAACTTTGACCCGCTGACGCAGGAAATCTCCAGTTCACGCCTACCCTAAGGGTCCAAGGACCCAAATATTGGGGTTTTAGGGCCCAAGTAAGCTCATTACATCCTGTATGTACAGGGCTCCTACTCCTGCTGACCGAAACCCTTTGGAACAGCCGTCTCCAAAGTCTTGGAGTAGAGGCTGCTCCAATATGGTTTTTATGGTGGGATATGCAGGTTTTCTCCAAAAGGCAAAGATTGCAAGAGGATTGCGAAAGAGGATTGCGGGGGCCCTCACTTTGCTTCATAAAGGGCTTGCCTAAGTAACGACCATCTTTTCATAACTGAAGGTACGCAACGCATTTAGTGATCAGCAAGGTGTTCGGATCCAAGGCACTTTGACGGGCCTGCGCCCTAATTTCGCAAGTCCTCCCACCCCATAGCACGGATCGGCCCGCAAAAGGGGTGGGACTTTGATGCTCCAGGTGCTAAATAAGACACTTACTCACCATTAGTCCAGTAGAGCTATCTTCTCTCTAAACAAGGCACATGCTCCGGATAACAGCAAACCAAAGGCGTACTGTTTCCATACCCGCCACAAGTCCACAAAGAGCACCAACCTCAAAATCCCAAAGCCCTAACCCCAACGAACTGCAACCCAAGAAACTTTATGAGCCCGCGCCGCACGTCATGGCGGATCCTCGGGAAAGCTGAGCAGCTGAGGTTTAAGGCCTCGAGTTGGGGGATGTAGGGCTTAGGGTTATATAGTTCTCCATCAGCAGAAAGACTATACAGGATGTGCGGAATACAATTAATACTCTCTAGGAGTGATCAGATCTACCTTTAAGGGACGCCACGTATCCGGATGTTGTTCAACACTGCGTAGTCTATGAACGGATTGCACGAATGTTCCAATGGGATCCAATGGGGTAATTCTTGCTTGAGACTTTCAACTGAACTGGAACCCTGGAAACAAATGATGAAGGCTGGACTGTTCAAAGCCCGTGCAGAGTGCAAATGAACAAATTTCCAAAGGACAAAAACAAGAAACAGTACGTAAACCTCCCGTGTTCTTCTCGCTCCAGCGACCAGAAACGTTCCAATAGACGCTCTCCTACAATACATACCTTGCAGCCTTGACCGACTTTATACCTGAACGCTAAACCCCGCATCCCATACCGTACTTTCGAAACCCTAAACCCGAAACCCATGCACCCCAAACCCTGAAAATCCTAAACCCTCAGTCCCTGGGGCCAAGACAATTTCACTTGAGCGTACTTCTTTGTGATCGGCTCTAACAGCGGCTCGCTGCCGTCGTCGATGACAATTATTTCCACCTGCTTTTCAGGCTTCAGGGATTCAGACTGCTTAAGAGCTCAAGTTTTAGGATTGCGTTTCGAAACTCTACCATGGTTGAGCGGCATTAGCCTTGCAGTAGCCTGTTTCGGGGTCGAAAGTTACTCCAGGATGCACTCAACATACAAAATTAACAGTAGGGAGTAAAACTGTGAGGGTTTGCGACTTGCGGGCTCCCAAAAAATGCCTCCCTAACATGCCTTGGCGATGAAATTTGGGAAAAGGATTCCAGGACATTTGCCAAAACCAACAGCCAAACGATTTTGCTTTGGGAAGTTTGTATGCCAATGTATAACCTCCGCCTCAGTGGGAAATCCTTTCATGCAGCATGAACGCAGGAAAAGCTGACGGGCAAGTGGGCTCTAACTAGCCCCGTGGATAGAAGTCATCTAACCCAGCTTGGTGAAGGGGTGAGAAATCATAATGAAGAAGCGAAGCTGAAGATTGATGTGCAGCAGTGTATGTCGCCGCCTAAGAGTTATCAACCATCTGCCCATAATGATATGATAACAAGAAATGCGCCACACAAATCCTTGGATATTGAGGGGTGGCGCGCAAGGGCCTATGTGTCTTGGCACTTCCACCCACGCCCACGGCGAGCGTGACAACTATTGCCATGACAGCTCTAGCTCTCGTCATCACTCACGTCAGCGTCGCCATCATGCGAAACATGTTTGTTAGCAATGGTGCTGCAAATCAAGCAATTCATGCAGCGGGCAACTGATAAAACAGCGACTTAATGTGAAAGTTCACCAACGTTGTTGATTGTATGCATGAACTTTGATTGAAAAACAACTATTCTGAGCACCGCTGTTATCACTGGGTGACGGCCAGAGAAGATCACGAGATTTAGCGTTTTTTGTTTGAGTTGAATTGCAAACCTGTGGCTTCCTGATATACCCTATCCGTATATGTTAAGTGGCCAGGGTGACTTTATAGAACGGGTGCGACAATAAAGTACCCAGGCCCCAAAGCCAGTAAAATATATAGCTCGCAATTGAAATAGAGTTGAAATCCTCTCCTGCTCCTCCTTCTCCTATCTCTACTCTTACTCCTCTTTCTCCTACTACTTGGCCCCGCCCAGAGCTCCAGAGGGGGCTACTATAATACCATGCCCACATTGCCTGCTTTCATGCTGAATAGGAAACTTGGGATGCACCAGCCTCTTGTACAAACAGCCCTCCTGTTTCAGTGTACGATGTCCTCTGCAACAAGCCTTCTCGTGAACTTCCCCTGCAAGATTGCTGTTTGATTTGACAATGGTTGGCTGGATTGTAAAAACTTGCTCAATGCAAAAGGATACAAGACCATCATGGAATCATGTGGCACAATTTATTCTGAGTCCTGCTCCCCCAAACGACTGTTGCCCCTTTGGAGGAACGAGTTGCCAAGGTCTCTGGCGGCGTGGTCTCCAATACGGAATCGAGGGTGCGCCTTGGAGGCTACACTTCTAGGGTTTAGGGTTTAGGGTTTAGGGCTCAACAACAAGGGGGTTATATAGCTACAATAATAGGGATATTACCCCCTATAATGGAGAATCAAATGGAAAAGAAAATGGACAATGAAATGGAAACTGGGATTATATAGGGGTTTATAGGGATCTGAAAGCCCTGCTACTCTACTCCCATAAACGTTCCGCACCGGGTAGCTGTTTGCTGCTGGGAGGGGCAGGTAGCAATTGCACAAGTAAATTGTGGTATATGGAAAATGGAAACAACAACTGGTCCCCTATTTCGCCTTACCTCCCAACTGTGCAATTGCAAAAGCAATGTCGACAGGCAAACTCACACATCCAAACCACCCCTCCCCAAATTATACTTCACAGCCAGCCTAAAAGACAACTTTGAGCACTCATATCGAAATCAGGTCTTGCTGTTGTGCTCACCCGTCCTGCTTGCCAAGCAGCTTCAAATATGCGTGCTCGTTGTGCGCCGCCATGACAACAGAGATGGTCTTGATGGGGCTATCTGCCAGGTGCAGCGGATTCTGAAACGCATGCTTGCTACACTCCACCAAAAACCTTTTGGACATATTCTTAAGGGCCGAGGCGAAGCCAAAAGCGACAAATCTTCGGGCTGAAGCCCGCGGTCAAATCCAAAACCCATGCATGCCTTGGAGCGGAAATCAAACCATCACAGTGCACGCCGAACAGCGCAGCTGAACTATATTTGGGGAGTTAACTCTTGGGGCGTTGGGGTCTGAAGAATTGGGAAGTTGGTTGAGCTGGACCCCCGCAAATACCTGAAGCCCTGAACTTTACCATGCCATTCAAGCTAACCCGCACTGGCTGCTATCACACCCCTATCAAGTCCAACTGTTCATGTGCGAATGCCTCTGCACTTCAATCAAACCCCGAGCATGTTTCATGCTGAGTCCCCTTCCTGCACGGTGTAGCGTTGCTCACCCAAACCTTCCAGCAAATGCTGCCAGTAGTACCGTCCCCATTCTACATGCTTCATCTCGAATCCTGATACCCAAGCCCCCAAATATTTGCCCACAAACTGAACCCTATATCTTCCACCCTCGAACCTAAATCCTAAGCCCTAATTAAGTCCCTCCTACTACTACTACTACTACGACGACGACGACGACGACGACGACGACTACTACTACTACTACCACCACCCCCTTCCAAACCCCGTATACAATCACCCCTCAGGTTACCTGTTAACTAAGAACATGTGAGAAAATGTAATGCTACTTGGTAGTTGCCAAAAAAGTCTTGAGACCCAAAATGAAACTGAACATGCCGTAACTTTTGATATTTGGGACACCCAAAAAAGGGATCCTGTTTTCTGGAAATACTGAACCCTATACATCCGTATACATCCCAATGAACCCGCAACCTTACATAACCCCCTTTGAATGGCCCACAGTTTTAAAGGCGAACCCCCGAACCCCTAAATCCTAAACTCCTATATATCCGTACATAGTCCTATATATCCTTTTAAAAGTACCTCAAAGTTTCAAGCCACTTAAAGGCGAACGTTAACTAGATATTCCCATCATCAGCCCCGTATAAGCTCACAATGAGCACGTTACCCTCAACCCCAAAGCTAAAACCTCCTAAAGTCTAAATACCCGCTACTTGGAAGGGCCCATACGTTAAACAAAGCCTGGAGTAATTGCCCTGCCTGGTTTGACTGCCTCGGCCGTGTGGTGCGCTGCGCGGCGGACGTGGCCCAGCGTGACGCAAAGCACCTGATCCACGATGGCTTCAAGGTTTAGGGTTTAGGGTTGAGGGGTACTAAGGATTGTTAGGGAAATCTTAATTAAAGGGTTGAGGGTTTGGGGTGATTGAAAGTAAAGGGGTATTTAGCTTAAAGAATCAAGGTAGAGCGCTACTAATGATTGAGGGATTAGGGCTTGGCGCTAGCTGAAGGTTGAGGGCTGGTGGATCGGGGATATTTAGGGCTTCAGGTTCCAGTGTGGGGGCTTATAGGGCTCAAGGTTATGAAGGACGATTCAGAATTTTGGGTTTGGAGGTATCTAGGGTTTAGGGTTGCGCAAAATACAGGCTTGGGGTTGAAGGCTGAAGGCTATTGAAGGTTTGGGTTAAGCTCTTGTTTTTTCAGAGCTTAGGGTCGAGCTCTGACGGCTTGGACCACACAGACAGACCGGAAGTCTCAGCCGCAGGCAGGCAATTGCAAATATTGCACGCCTAGTACCAGCCGTGCAAAGTACATGAAAAGGTCCTCAGGTGCGGGCCTTCCAGAAACCGTTTCTCGTGTGTTGCAAGGCTTTTGGGCCAGGAGATGCACGCCAAGGGGAAAACAGTGTAGGGTCTGGGTCTCAATCTTCCAGCGAACCTGGTTTGAGCAATAAAAGTCGAGGCCGACTCCTCCACCCGTGAGGAGGGGCTGTCAAAATTCGAGTTTGTTTTGGGGTGGCCTCAATTATTTTAGGGGCAACCTATGACAACAGGCACCGCAACTTTTGTGAAAATCCCCGTGCGAGCTGGCTACCACCTCAACACCTAGCATGTTTTGCAAGAATACAAAAAGCTAAACTCAGGCTCATCGCTGCTTTATGGGTTATGAACCTATTTTTTCACCAAGGGGCTGTCTGGGCCAAGTACACGCACACCAAGAAGGTGAGAAAGGGGCCATATCGTTTCCTCAGCATGCAATGGGTTGCTGCAGCCTCCACTATTTCTGAAAAACCCTGAGAATCTTTCACATTGTCCTCGCAGTCCTGTTTCCGAAGGTTGGCCAGCTGGCGCAACATCACAACAAGCCCCATCCCAACCTAAACTGTTTGCTCATCCTGGCTTTTCAGCATTAAGTTTGCACGTGTCTCGTGAGACACAAGTGTTGCTCGGATTTTCTCACTGCCCGACACAGCCTAGATGATGGTCACAACACGGCCCGGAAAGTGTGTCGAAACAGCTTGAGGGATGTCCCTTGACGCATCAGCTGCAAACTGAAGCACCTCATCCAGTAGAAGTGGAGGGGTATGGCCAGCAAAGACAGGGCGGCTAAAGAAAACATCAGCGTGCCTGCTGGGCAATCCCAGGTCGGACGTGGAAGGTTGCAGGTTTGGGGTCCAGGGTTTGGGATTTCCGATTTCGCAGCATGAGGACTCATGAGTACAAGTTGCTCATGGCCTGGGAGGCAGCCAATGCTAGCACTTTGATTTTTGGCGTTTAGGCTTTAGGATGTTGTGGGCTTCAGGCTTTGCGTAAATGAACCATGAGTCAGTGCGGCTAGTCGAATACTAGTTGTACCAGGCTGTAGGATTTATTTGGCTGTAACTAGGGGCTTTTTTTGCTTGCGTAACACTGAGCAGGGAAATATGCAAAGTGCCATGCACCTAAGCCAACCTGGACAATTGCATGCTGCAATATGCCCGACAACATACCTTCAACTGGTTTAGACTTAGGGTCTGAGGTGGCATTATATCCATGACATGAAGAACCACATGGAAAGTGATATTGAAAAATCGTTTCAAAAAGGGGTTCAACATGACGACATGTGCGTATAGAAGCCTGAATAGCTAGCAGTACGTCTCCCAGATAAACAACTCCCAAAAGAAGGATGTGGCGAAATGCTGCAAAACCCTATTGAACCTGCTGTGGCAGCTACAGGGAATCCTGGAGTATGGTCACATCACAATACGAGGAAAACTTTTGCGAAAATAAGCACCAGCTCTCAAACTGTGAAAGCTACTGCCTGGACACAGCAATATTTAAAACTATGGGCGCTTTGGGGATGCGTGCGAATCGGGGTACAGTTGATGTTGAGGAAGCCTCACGCTTATACATACCAGTATTTCCAAACTTCTCGCATCTCATTTGCGTTGCACAAGCTGTTTTGGCAATGTCCATTTTTTTCCCTGACCACATCACCCACGGAAACATATCCAACCTGCAACCTTTTTGGAATACTGTTTATGCAAGCTCAGTACTACTTCAACGATACTTCCAAGATCAAACTTTGAAACTGGGATGTTCGCGTTTGGCGCGAATGCATTCTCCAAAGATTTGGACCGCCAACAGCTCACCATGAAAAAATTGCACGGTCGCTTGAAGTGTGTGAAACATCTTGCAACCCCAGCCCAAACAAAATGAACTTTTATTGTCCAATCAGCATCATGTGGGGACTGCCGTGCCAACACCTGCAAAGCATTAAAGCATTGGTCCAAGCTCGCTTCAACACAGCCTTCTTTTGTTGTTACGCCTCTTGCCCTGAATGCCTTGGGGTCACCGCGGAATACTTTGAATGCTTAATGCTCTGGAAGAAGGACTTGGATCTTAGGCAATACGGACAAAACCTGCACTGCATCTCACGCCAAGCTGCTGTCTGCGGTGAAGATCGCTGCGTACATTGGGAATGGGAAGAACAGCAATACTCGGAGATAAAACCTGCGGACGGCTATAGTTCAAAAGAACGGTCACGACAATCGAAGCCGATTCAACAAAACTCAACCGTGATGCGCTTGGAGCAAAACACATATGCGACAAAAATCTCCTGAGCTGGAGCCCAGCATTCAACGGCCTGTTCATCCTAATCAACGTCGGACATCGCCTTCAAACGTATGGCAATCTTTTCAAGCAATCACGCCCTTGTCCATTACACAGCCAGGATGGCTCCACGAAATCATTGAGTTAAAAACAAGCCGTAATTACATAAGTTGCATACTTGAAGACCAAATTCAACATGATGAACCCTTAGAACGCTGCTGCAGGGCCTCAACAACATGGCCCGGGAACCCGCCATCGCTTAGCTCTGTAGTTAGCACGTGCCGTTCGCCCGTTTTCGGGCCGCGGCACATGGCGGTAGGGGCTACACGAGAAACTTAGTGGGTTGATCAAGTAGAGGTTGTAAGTGATGGTGTGTGTGTGTGCGTTTGAAGTGACAAGCTTGCAAAACCCTGATCAATTCATGATGCATCCTTTTTGTCTCCTACTGTTCTGTCTGGCAAGTCCGTGCGTGCTATGACGATCTTAAACTTGCAGTCTGGTCAATTACTTGGCTGAAGCACAAAGCTGCAGAAACCCAATGCGCCCAATCAACCAAGCATCCAACCCAAACCCATTCAACCAAACCTGTGCAACATTCAGCCGTCTGCAGTTGTGATTGGCAGCATGAACGTTGGCAACAATGCAACCAGCAAGGCTACTTCGCCTTCGAGGCATGGGCACAAATACATCGAGTTGGATCCTGAGATCCTGGCCTTTGCACAAGTTGCCATGACCTGCCCACGCACGAACAAAGGGATTGCAAACAATCTGGTTCGAGATCCAGCGGCTTGGTAAACTCAGTGGCTAGAACCTCGTCCTGGCATACAACCGGGCTCTAGCAGCCACAACTTCGACATGCGCCACGGCCAAAACTGAAGTAATTGGACCTTCAAGGAGCTTTAAACACTGGAGCCCAAAATGATCCAACAACTTAGCCGCAACTGAGGGTCCCACCAAGCGCTCGCAGAGCTCTTGCTGCTGCTGGTGGCTTGAAAGCCCATCCTGCAGCGACCGTGTAACATTTCGTTTGAATACATTACGCCAAACACAGCAGGAACCCAATGCAAATAAAATCACAAGTTTTCCAGCCTGGTCCACTCTCCACGATAAAGAGAGTCGCAAGCACTCTTCTTGCAAATCATCAAGCGGCAGCTCCTTTCGAACAGGAAGGATGTGCTTCACATTTAACCGTCTACCGTCTAACCACAAACTCGAGCACAACCTCAAAGTTTTAAAGGGAACATTCAGCTCTAGGGCAAAAAAGGAATTTGGCTTTGTTAAGCGAACCGTTTCCAACCCTCCTCTGGGGGAGGTATGCGGAAAACCGGCAGCAAAACAATGCATTGGGAAAACGTACCTTTTCGTTATCATGAGGGTTTTGGGAGACCGCGCGCATGTCCACATCCTTCTGACATCCCAAGTGGTAACTTATCAAACAGGGCCCCCTAATTTACCTTCAAGCCTGGGTTTCCCGACTAAGTGCGCCTGAAATGCCCATCAAAACTTGTGACCGGCCTTCCAGAGCAGCACCTTCTTGATGTTTTCAACCAACTCCTGCACCGAACCATGGCGTGCGGCATCCAGCTTGCAGTTGGCCAGCTTCCTAACCCTCAACCATGAAAGTTCCAACTACATAAGCTCGCTTATGACGGTGTGAATATTTTGTCCGCCCTGCCCCCCCTCCGTTGTAAGCTGCGAGCTGCGCAAATGGATCAATGCATGAAGTCTGGCATGTCCTGACGTGTCATCGTTCCGAAAGCCTCTTGAGGCAAACCGGACACCTCGCAAGACATTGTGCTTTGCTGTCTGCAACTTTCAACATGTTCAATAAAATCTGAAGCACCAGTACAAAAATGAGAGAAATGCATGCCCTTCCCACTTCATACAGATCACCGCGTTGATGCTGAGCTCAGCGCTGTTGCGAGCCTGTGGATCAATGCAGGCTTGCTGCATGTAACGGCGAAAAGAATGTGTCACATAGTCAGTGATGCAGCTCTCGTTGTTCTTGCAATCCCTTGGAGATGTATATGGCCCGCTAGCCACCCCCTCGCCTACGCAACTTCATGTGAGTTGTGGTTAACACTTTGAACTTGAACATCCAGATTGTATGTGGTGAACTAGTTAAAAATGTTCAAAGGCTTCGACGCACCTGCGTGCCTATGCAGCTGCGTCATAGGCATGCCAAATTCTTGAAAGAGCTGCCGGATCTCTGGATCTAGTGCCGCGGCGGTCAAGCCAGCTGTGTAGCACCCAGTCACGTAACAATATTCTTCAATCCCAAAAGGAAGATGTAATTGAACGTTATATTGCAAGGTATAGCGATCCAGTACGGATACTCCCCCAACAATCAACTAGCCAAACCTTGCCAAGGTAGTGAAAGGGGTCATTTGTGGGAGGTTCCACGTTTCGCGTCCTTACGGGGATCTGCTGGGATAGCTTCACGAGCCTTTACAAAAGGCGCCTTTTAACATTATGGCTTCATAGGGAACATATAGCCGATATTAATAGGGCTTAAGGTCCATAGTCATTGAAAACCATGCGCAGGAATGCCCCAGTCCCCTAAACCCTATAATCCTTAATCAAGGTCCCTAAGCTCTAATCCCTAAACCCTTTTGCAGATACCCCAAACCCTAAGCCCAAACATTAAACCCTATGCATCCTTGTGGACCCAATCGTTTGAAACCTTTAGGCAGTCCAGGTCAGCTGTAACGCCCTGAGCTGCACACTCGGCTTGCAGTCCTACTTCCCGGCCAACCTAGGCTTAAGTAGGCTTCAGGGTTTAGGGGTTTGGGGGGTTAGGGTTTGGGGGTTTGGGGATTTAGGGTTAAGGGTTTAGGGTACTGCCCC
>CAJNIZ010003335.1:25238-68961 GCA_905231905.1 Symbiodinium pilosum | reverse complement strand
AAAGGGTGGGGGGTTAAAAAAAACATGGGGCCCTATAATTATTATTACCCAAAGCCCAAGTACCTAATTCTTGGGTACTTGGACCCTCAACTCTATACCCTATATGTTCCCCTTTAAGGGGCTTAACTACTTGGACCCTCTGTGTATTCAGGCTTCTGCATTACTTGCTTTTCAGTAGCTTCTCACATGGCTTGCCGTCTTTGTCGCCATCCAGGCCAGCCACGTCCCCGAACTGCGGGAAATATCTGTCGTACCAGGCCTGAACTTGAATCCTGTCCCCTTACAAGCCCGCCCTACACTTGGGGCCATTTGAAGATAGGTGACTCAGGGCGAATCTGAGAGGGAGTAGTAGAAGGGCGAAAAGGGGGAGGTAGGGCTTGAACCCATGCTCCAAAGAGAAGGTGAACCGCTGAGTTACAAAGGCTATTTCTCAAGTCTAGGGTTAACTGCTCAAGGCATTTGCTTTGGGGCTTTTACTGCCGATGCACAGACAGACCTCAAGATACCACTGGGCGCCGCTAACATGGAAACGGAGAGTTCTCGTTTCCGAGATCCGTTTGTGCCTTCGGGGCCACCTTACCCTTGAACCCGAACCGCATGCAGTCCAGGGGTAGGGACCTTCGCCTCCTGGTACGTGGAGAAGTCCTTGCAAGTGGTCTTCCGCAACTCCTGTGGTGAATACTCGCAAGGGCAGTCTGAACAGACGGTGTTTTTGGGATGATGGATACCAGACACTGTACGAAAGACTTGAAACTTGAGAGCGCTGACAGTTTGGACCTGGCAAGAGATACATGCAGCTACACCTGACCATTGCATTCCTCTCCAGACGTGGAGATCGGATGAAGGTTCAACTTGCATAAGGCTGCCAGGGCTAAGCCTGATCATTAGGACTCAGCCAGACTCGTGAACATGATGGATCCGCCAACTCGCGAAAGCTTTTTGCACCTGCGAGCTTGGAAGCTAACAGCAGGGCACCAGTCTTGCCAGCACATCCGCAGCTTTCCAGGACACCTGTCGGCATGCTTGAAGGACCGTTTCCTTGTCTGGGCTTGAGGGTGGGATGTTCATGACTGAGGCTGCAGGTGGGCTACTGGCCTCTCAGTTGGGAAGTTTGGAAAACTGCAACATAATCCTACTATGCTTGCCAATTCCGTAATGAACTAGCTCCTATGCAGTTGCGCGCGGCGGGCAGAATGGCACACCAAGCTTGCAACGGAAGGGAAACCTGTTTGCATCGAGGATGAGCCGGTTGAATGGACTCGTGGTCTACTTGCCTGGGACAGCCGCTTAACTACAGTACAAAGTGATGTCGCTGTTGAACTTACAGCTGCTTGGGCAAAAAGAGCGTGCCATCCGCCTAGTCACATACTGTAGTCCCTCATAAGCTCACGGACTTTAATTTGTCAGCATGGGCCACAACATCTGGCCCGGGTATCATGGAATGAGAACTTAGAACATCATACTCGCTGAACGAATAGTCATCATCCCTTGACCGCCTTCTTCTCGGTACTCCGCTCCAAGGCGTCCCGCGTCAATGCCACCAGAGAAACCAAGGCCACGTCAGTGGTGAGGATGCGGCTGCCGAGAGAGACCTGGGCCATGACTTAGGGGGGCGCCAAGCCTGACTATTTCATGATGACGGTCATGCTATGACTATGACGAGTAACCTTAACTATGTATTGCCGTTGTTTGTTCTGTTGCCGTTGTCGCTAGCGTTGCCGCTGCTGCTACTGGCGCTGCTGCTGCAGCTGTTTTCGGCGTTGTCGTCACGCGGTGCTGCGACGGAGGCGGTGGCGGTGGCGGTGGCGGTGGTGGTGGTGGCGGCGGCGGCGGCGGTGGCCCTGGCGGTGGCGGTGGCGGTGGCGGTGGTGGTGGTGGCGGTAGGAAAGAGCGGTGGCAGCGTGAGCAGAACCTCCCTCCTCAGCCCAGCCCATTAGGCCCTCCTGAAGACTTGCAAAAAAGGACGACTGATTCGCACACGTGCCTGTGTGAAGCCATGCTTCCGGAACAGCTCCACCTCATAATCGACCCAGCCCCCTTCGGGGCCCACCTGGACTTCATGTTTAGCTTGTGCGTACAGGACCTGAAGCTTCATAAGCAACGTTCTCCGTTCTCCATGACGTTCGCAGCTTCTAGCACACGACCCTCGCGCAAGGCTGTTCATTCCCAAAGCTTGAAACTCTAAACATGCATCCTCAAACCCCTATCGCTTCCCCAAGCCCCGGGTCCTCAAACCAAAAAAACCTTGCACCCACGGTGCTGCCAGTAGCACCGCTTGCGGTGGCGCACTCTGCGCCTGTGCACGGCAAATCGCTTCGCTGATAGGAACCTCGGAGAAGGATGGCTTGCCTAGATGGGTTTTTAAGAAAACCTGCCCTCATACTACTACACATAAACTACACCTAACCTGTCCTGTCACCCATTACATGCTGAGCATGTTCAGCTCTTGAAGCAATGCTGCTGTTTTTGCCTGGGGTATTCTACGTGTCCGCTCATACTCAGAAGCTTCTAAGGCACTGAGGGTCTTGGCCTGAACCTTCTCCAACGTTTACCGCAGAGGCTTGAGATCTGGAGCTTAGAAAGCAAGTGCGGAGGACTACCCGCTTCATAGGTCAAGAACCTGGTTCTTGCTATTCATGGTGGATGGGGTTACAGAGAATTTAGGGGGCCGACGTAACCAGGATGTGGATGTGGTTTCATGTGGCCATACAACTTTATTCTGCAACTGAGCTGTGGGCAATCTGCTCAACTGGACTACGTGTATGTGTGTGTGTGCGTGAGGCAGAGAGACTGTTCAGGGGATATGCCGTATTCCCTTAATACCCTGATTGTAAACTTTCACAAGGTTCTCTGGGAACCACATTCATCCCCTCCCACCCATATTCAAACTTCCCCTCCTATTTTAAACGTTCCCACAGTTTGTGTGTGTGTATATATATATATATCTGTGTGCGTATGTGTATGCTTGTAGGCATGAGCGTACGCATGTAGGCATCTAGGTATTTTTGCATGCATGTACATATGTAGGTAGGCATGTACGTGTTTGCGTATGTAACTGTCTATGTAAGTAAGTATGTACGTATGCATGTATGTATGTGTATGTATGTAGGTAGGTAGGTCGGCATGTCTGCATTTGTGTACGTAACTATCTGTGCAAGTAAGTAAGTAAGTAAGTAAGTAAACAAGTATGTACGTATGCATGTATGTATGTACGTATGTATGTAGGTATGTGTGTATGTATGCATATTTGTAACAACTGTATGTATGCATGCATGCATGCATGTATGTACGTATGCATGTATGTATGTACGTATGCATGTATGTATGCATGTATGTATGTATGTATGTATGTATGTATGTATGTGTGTGTATGTATGTATGCATGCACGTATGTATGTATGTGTGTGTATGTGTGTATGTATGCATGCATGCATGCATGCATGCATGCATGCATGCATGCATGTAGGTATGTACGTACGTATGTATGTACGTATGTATGTATGTATGTATGTATGTATGTAGGTACGTATGTATGCGTGTACTGTCTGTGTCTGGGAATGTCTCATATAAGAGGACATTGGCATTGGCTTCTACATCCATAAGCCCTTTTTTGCTGCAGGCTTGCTGAGGTCCACGCCCTAAAGCCTAATAGCCTGCGCTGCCTCTACAAAAGGATCATCTTGCAGGGAAATGCTTCCCTGCCTGAGGAGCGCTATTATGAGGATTGTGAGAAGTATAGTGTTTTGGAATGTATGAGGGGGGCCCGTGTTTGTGGAAACTCCCGCCCAAGTTTAGAGTTGAGGGATCTCTTCATCCTTGGGGGGCATACTCCATGCTAAGGGTCATCGCCTTGATCTTGGCAATTGGATGAGGACATGCCCGTAAGGTTCAGTAAGGCTCGCACACAACTACAAGCAACATGTGCCTGTTGATGGTTTTTTTCCCTACTTTGCGTTTAGCGCTCAAACGCGCAGCACTCGTGTTCGCACGCCCCCCTTCCGCGCCACTCCTGCCCATGTCGCCCACGCCGTCAGGAAAGGGCCGTTTGGAGTGCCTGGAGCTCCAGTTTAGCGATTGGCAGCCATCCTTAGGATCCGTGTGCAGCGTGCAAGGGGTTGCAGGCAAAGGCAGCGGAGCTGGCGCCAGGTAAAGAGCTTTGGCATGTCAAGGAAAATCTTGGCTCCTTGCTATGGGATGACATTCGGCCTGCACTGGGGGATTCGGTGATGTCTGAGAGGCTCAACACGATGCAAGCTGAATTATTCCCGACATGTAATCAGCCTGGCGATATAGTCGGCGTTTTTCCGGTTGGCGGGTCTCTCGCCGAGGCACAACTGTTTGATATTTGTTTTCGGCCCTGTTTGAGTGCGTTCCGTGCTCACACGCTGTTCAAACAGCATATTTCGCCGGCTTCAAAACTGCCGGGGGGCCAAATCCAGGCATGGATCCCCCTTAGCCTGGCTGATTCGAAGAAGAAGCGTAATCGTCAGGGTTCTGCTCCTCAGCAAACTCGGCCCAAATCTGCGGCCAAGCCCGAACGCGAGCAGTCGCGCCCCCGCCATCGTGATACGCGTCGTAAGTGAGTGTCGCGTTTCTTTTGTTTTGGTTGTCTTTCCGCGCCCAGTGCCTATAGCTGGTGTATCTCGGCCTCTATTTTCCAGGCCAATCCACTTCTCTATAGGGTTTAGGGTTTAGGGGTTCCTGGAAACCCTACACGGCCCCGAACAGATATCGCTACACGTAACTCTTCTATACACCCCTAAGAAAGAGCATGGGCACCACAATATCAAAGCCAAGATACGATAATCCTTCTTACAGGGAGCCCTATAAAGGTATCCCTACATTTGGGAAACCCCACATGAGCTATAGTCTAAACTCCTAGTATCCCCCTTAGTAAGCCCTATAGTAGTTCCCTATATAATCCCCTATATAACCCCCCTTAAGGAGTGTAGACTATAGCTCACATCACTAACTTCAACCCCTAAATCCTGAGCCGGGGAGCCCCAGCATCGCCTGGGTGGCAAAGCAAGCGAAGAAAGCGAGGTGCGGGGAAGAGGGTCTCCAGGGAATCCTCTGGGTTTGGGGCTTAGGGCTTCGGGCCGAGCAGGCATCATTTACCATCATTGACCGGGAGCATCGTAGTCCTTTTAATTGGAGTTATAGGGGTTAGGGTTTAGGACCTAAGGTTTAGGGTTTTGGGGTGTATAGGGTTGTAGGGTTATACCTGGACCGCCCACATACTAGAAACATAGCCTATGCTCACATGTGTATTTTTGGCGGTAAGGGTCGTTCTTCTATGTATTTTGGAAGTCCAGCTGAGGTATAGGGCTTTGGCTTTAGGGTTTGGAGGGGTGCAGGGTTTGCGGCTCAAGGGCCTCCAGCTTAGAGCTTACCTAGAGTAATCTTAGGGTTTAGGGTTTAGGTAGAGATACCAACATATTAGGTACAAAGCCCTTCTTTGTACGTATATAGGTTACCTTAGGTAGGGTTCAGGCGAGTCCTGGAAACTGGATGTATGTGCAGGGGTTGGGGCTCCTGACAATTAGGGTAGCAGAGAATCAAGTGGAAAAGACAGTGGAAAATGAAATAGAAGCCAGGTTTAAGGTCCAGGACTTGTGAGGGTTAGGGTTTAATGAAAAGATAATTTTGTCAACCTCGACCCCCCAAATTGGAACCCTATACGAACCATGCGTTAATCATGGCGCCCTTATGGTAGGGGTTGGGGTTACCAAATCCTCAACCCTACGCCCAAAACCCTAAAGCCTAAATCCTACATCCAAAACCCCAAAACCAAAACCCTAAAACCTAAACCCAAAACCCTAAATTGACTACCCTAAGCCCTAAGCCCTAAATCCTGAACCCTAAAGCCAAAATCTTGAAGCCAAAATCCAAAACCCTTAAACTGCAAGCTGTAGATCCTTGGCCAAAACCCTAGACCCCACGTCCTAAATCCTAAACCAAAACCCTAGACCCCAAGCCCTAAATCCCAAACCAAAACCCTAGACCCCAAGCCCTAAATCCTAAACCCAAAAAAAGCTACATCCAAAATCCAAAACCCATAAACCCCAAGCCCTAAAGCCTAAAACCAAACCCTAGACCCCAAGCTCTAATCCCTTACAATTTAAATCCCGAAACCACTAAACCGCAAATCCTAAGCCCTACATCCCAAGCCCTAAAGCCCTATAACCTAAACCCCTCAACCCCTAAACTTTAAACCCTGAATCCTAAGCCCTAAATCCCTAAAACCTAAATCCCTCAACCACTAACCCTAAATCCTAAGCCCTAGGCCCTAGATCCTGAGCCGTAAATCCTAAATCCTAAGCCCTCAGTCCCAAATCCCTCAACCCCTAAACTCTAGGTCCTAAGCCCTTAACCCTAAACACTAAACTCTAAGCCCCTAAGCCCCTAAACTCTAAACCCCTAAACCCCTAAACCCTAAGTCCTCTTATTCAGGATTTTCAGGGAGTCCTCTATGAAGGGTTTCAGCCTCAGCCTCGGCTTGAGCTTTGGAATTCCAGGGATTTAGGGTTCAGGGTTTAGGGATTAGGGTTTAGGGGTTTAGGGTTTAGGGGCTTAGGGGTTTTAGGGTTAAGGGGTTTAGGGTTTAGGGGTTTAGGGATTTAGGGGTTTAGGATTTAGGGATTTAGAGTTTAGGGATTTAGGGATTAGGGGTTTAGGATTTAGGGATTCAGGGGTTTAGGTTTTAGGATTTGGGGATTTAAGGGTTTAGGGTTGAGGTTTACAGTGTTCTCGGCCCTACAGACATTAGATCATCCCACATAACCCCCAAACAATTTCCATAGAACCCAATATAACCCAAAATTCTAATAGGAATTGTCTATGTAGGGTTGGGGGCTTGAGATGCTTCTTTGGCTCGGGTTTGAGGCTTAGGTTCAGAGTTTAGGGTCCTAAACCCTAAACCCTAAACCCCAAACCCTAAACCCCCAACCCAAAACCCTAACCTCTCCCCTACCCTTTCCCCCCCCCCCCCTAAAGGACTTGGTGGCTTTGGTGGCTGGGGATGCTGAGGCATTCTATTTCCTACGGCATATAAGGATATATAGGTTATAGGGGTATAGGGATATATAGGGATATATAGGATTATATAAGGTTATATAGGGTTATATAGGGTTATATAGGATCTTATAGACCTGCTAGGTTTAGGGCTGCTGACAGCACATCATCAGAACCCAACACGGATTACATTCATATCCCCTACATATCCCCATATAACCCCTACATATCCACAATTTTCTCTGTATACCTCGATTTTCCCTCAATATCCCTGTACATCCCTACCCGTACAAATCTCTGGCTTAGGTGCTCGATCTGAACCTCAGGCAGTGTGGTGCAGACGGCCTGCTCAAGCCCCTCGAGCCTGGATGGAACAACATGATTTGGGTTGTTCTTAAAAATGATGGGTTATAGATTATAGTATTTTCGGGGTTCCAAGATGGGACCCTCATTTGGGGAATTAACCATTTAGAGGGTTTAGGGTTTAAGGTCCTAACCACGGGCCCTTACCTGCTTGCTGCGTCCTAATTGTGGGCCCTTCAGCGGGCTTCTAGGGTTTTATATGATATACAAAAAATATGTAAGGGTAACTAGAAATTAATGACCCTACTGCGAGCCCATACTTCAAACCTTGAAAACATGATTGAAGGTTCTGCTCAGGGTAGTAAATGAAAAGAAAAGAAAAAAACGGAAACAACTATATTTTCAAGCAACACACAGGGATTACTATGTTAGGATCATTCCCTCTTTCCATTCTAGCCACACGTAGCTTTTGTTTGCCATTATTTCCTGCCATTGCTCTTGTTGAAGCTGTGGATTCAGGCAGGCCATGGGTTTAGAGTTCAGGGTTCAGAGTTTAGAGGGTTCAGGGATAACAGACATGATTCTGCTGGATAGGCTTTATCGCGGCTGCCACCCTAAATCAAACTCGCTTTTGTACACAAAGCAACATAACAAATGTTCTGCTGCTTTGGGTGCAGGGAGGTGCTTGCCATGATTTTTACCCCCTAAACCCTAAACCCTTACGTTTCATGTAAAGTCTGCAAACTGCATGTCTGGTACTGAGATGTATAAGAACTACACTCCGGGCTTCGTTGTTTAAAGCTGAGCCTCGGCCTTGGCAGTGCGAAGCTACATGAGGGTTGTTCTACAGGTCCGCGAAAGGAAGGGAGGGAAGTGATCAGTTGGCATACGCTTGCTTAAAGGGGAGATCCTAACAAGAAACAACATTTATCCTGCGACCACTTTGGACAGGTGATTCGAACAAATACCAGCCCCTTTTGGCCGTGCTAGTCAAGCTGAAGCAGACACGAGCGAGCACCGTGGTGAGAGACTGTCAGTCACGAATACTAGCTTAACTTGGTAAAGGCCCCAAATTGGGACCTCAAGGGTGGTATGTTCACAGTACTGCATAGATAGTCCCCCCTAATTCAAACAAAGCAAGCCGGCCCAAATATTGAATGTTCCCCAAAACCCAAGACATCATGGAGATTGTGGTCCCTGGGACTGTCAGCAATTATAATTGTGCACTCCATTGGCTGCAACTTGTTTGTGTACTGCGCTTGAAAACGGTATCCCAAGTGTGTCCCTGGCTTCTTCTGAATGTCTCTGTTGGGGAGTATGAGGCCTTCAAGACAAGCCCCAAGGTGCATGTTGTATCTCCCTGATGGTCCGGGTACCCAAATCATGCGGCCTTGGGTCTCAAACGGTCTCAAATAATTTCTGCAATCTGCAACCTGACCGTTTTTGGGACCTCCAAACCTGTTCCCTTCGGGTCTAGCTTGCCTGCACGCCCATGTTGGGGAAGCACCTACGGTGTGAGGAGAGCGCGTGAGACCGTCTAAGCATCTATATGCACAAGCTCCCCCCTAAGACTAACACCCCGCCACCACCCTCGTTGTGAATGTTCCTAGTATGCTCTAGTATACCCCTTCTTGGGGATATGCACACAGAAAACACATACACTCTCAAGCGTTTTCAGGTTTGCTTGGTCCGTGTAACAGTGTAACTCACCTTGGTACAGCCCAGAAACAGCTCTGGCGTGTACTTGCTGGGATCCGTGGCTTGCGAGGAGAAGTAGGGCTTCTCCTTACAGCTGGGTTGCTGTTAAGAAACTTCAAATGAAGTTCCTTATCAGCAGCCCAGACACTGCAATTTGTAACGTCCTCCTATGGGTCTGCCTGTATATAAGGCTTTGGGCTTAGGGCTTGGGTTAGGGTTTAAGGATTAAGGTTTAGGGCATACACAAAAATGTATAAAGCCAAAATTAATCATACCAAAAGAGGGACCCATATTGGTGAGAACTGTTAGAAGGTGCACAGCGGTTTCCCGACTAATCTGCAACATGGCCCAAAACGCAGACTTACCTCATTTCAACATGACTTGTTGTAAGCGCTATTGTGGCGAATGCGTGCATAAGCTGGGTTCCCTACCATGGTGATATTGTGAAAATATCAACCATTGCCAGTAATGCCCTCATGCTATGAGCCATAATCTAAACTCCTAGCACCCCCTTAATATCCCCTATAGTAGTCCCCTATATAATCCCCTATATAACCTCCCTTCAAGGAGTTTAGACTGTGGCTCTGATGTTGAAGCTGCGTCTCCACACGCCAGGCATTGGTGAGCACAACGCGGCGGAGCCCCAGCTGGGACAGCACGGACCAAAGCCTCATCATAACCTCTGGGTCTACGTTGGCCCCTAAAACCCACTGAAAAATATTAGTATATATGGTCCCCTGTTAGAGCCAGTAGGGAAAATTACTAAATATCCTAGGGGCCTACCCAGGGGTTTAGGGCTTACGGATTCCACGTATGCACTTTTCGGGTATCCACTTCATGTCAGCGGCAGCTCTGATTGCGATGACTACGGTGGCTGGTTCTGAATGCTATAGTTTGCCCATGACACTGGATGTTTACCACACTCCTTGTTTCTCTGTCTTAGATGCTATGCTATGGCCAAATGAACCTGTATGGCACTGTAGTGTATGAGGTCCCAATAAGATTCAGCCCACGTAAGTTGGGTTTGGACTTACATTAGGTCATTCCCAATCACAGTAGCAGCTACCACAAGAAATACCAGGAGTTCCAATAGCCCCTTGATGCTGCCCCTTTAAGGACTGGTACTGTAGGGGGGGCTGACCGAAGTTTGACAGGTTTAGGGGTCAAGCTTTGGGGTTGAGGCCAAGGGCTCAGGGTTTAGGGCTGCCATCCGCGCGAACCTTTCTGTTGTTGCAAATCTGATAGAGACCCCGTTCCAAACTGCAACAACCATCAACAAATAATGTGCGTCAAAGCTGTGTCTCTTTGGCTAAGCCTTCTTCCCAATTGTGCTCAAGGGGTGCTGATGTCATGCCTGAACCGGAATCTACGGCAACCCCACTCTGGGCCTTTGGACGGGGCATGGCCAGAAGCAGCTCGACGTGTGGTTGGGGAGGTAGCGGCGACAGTCTGAGGTTGCCAGATGCCTCTGAGTTCTTGCCTGCTACGCTGAGGCAGACTTGGCCATCCTCCAAAACCTGAACACCGGCGCGGCCAACGCCCACTCCCACGCAGCCTACGCGGATTGTTGCACCGGAGGTTGGCTTTAGGACAGTTGCTATGTGCTTTGCTCGTCGATCTGTAGTCGGCAGCAGCACGAAGCCCGTGTTGTTGATCTCCTCCACCTCTGCGGCTAACAGCAGAACCAGGTTCATGGTGGCGAGGCCGCATGGGCTAGCCTACCTGATTGTCTATAAGCTTCTGCCTCGCTTCATCCGCAGTTACCCGTAAATGTATGCATACATATAAGCACGGGCTTGAGCCTGCTGTCATCCATCGCGCAATTTGCATCTGCTCCTGTGTAACTTCTTCGTGGCCTTCAAGCATGCCAACTTGAGCTGGATGCTAGCGGAGCAAACAAAACACCATAAATGCACATAGTCAAAGAAGGAAGGGGCACATGCGACCGCCGTGAGTGCCATGAGTCTGTGGCATCATGATGCAAATGGCACTAGGAAGGTTGTTTAAGGCACCTGCACGGCGTGGCTTGCTGTGGGACTACCAGAATCATTGGTTTGGAGTTTGGCTGGTCTTGCATCCTAGTCTGCGGCCACATCTGCATGCAGGACAGAGAGCGAGCCATAGTCCTAAGATCACAGGGTACAGGGATATTACCCCAATAATGGAGAATCAAACGGAAAAGAACCTGGAAGAGAACATGGAACATGAAATCAACTTGTGGTTGATACAGGGGGTTAGAGTTTAGAGCTTGGAGAGATGCGACATTATTCACCACCAGCACAAACGACCCCCTGTTGTTGAGGCTCACCGTGCGACTATTCCCGCGTCCGCTGCCACAACTTCCCTCTCGTACCTGTAGTTTGTCTGTTTACGTGCAGCTGCAGCTCCGGCATTCTCACAGAGGATCCATACGAGCCGCTGATGTGGCAGTAGCTTTTTTGGCAGCATCTTCCCACTCTTCATGCGCAGAGTGCAGCTCATGAAGTTCTCTGCTTCTGAGTAGAGACAGAAGCCGCAGTAGACAAGCGCAAAATACAGCCAGCAGGACAACAAACAAAACGGGCGTCCACCAAGTTACCGAAGCCGTCGCTGCACGCCCTGGGCCTGTTTAAATGACCTTGAACGCGGGGCATCGCTAATTTGCATCCGGAAATCATGTACATCCTCCAGAACTCAGCTCTACGCAGAAAAGGAACTTCAGAGCAACAGAAGACAAGTAGCAAGGGGGACCATTTGACTGTAAGACGATGAGCATGCTTGGCATCTGAGAACCTGTCTTCGAAATTCACGAGCCATAGTAGCAACTTACAACTGGAATTAACATACTATGCCAATATTCTGCTTGGGTAACATACATATAAGGCCAGTATGGAGGTTTCATGTCAAGGGCAATAAGCCAGGTCACAGGTATTACTAAGGCCCTGCGAAACCAAATATGGCTGAACATGGATTTAGCGTACAGGGTTGCAGGTTCTAGTATGTCCTCGTAGGTTTTCGCACGGCTTTTTGAAGCTCCACTAAACATTGCATACAGCCGTCATCTCCTCCAAATCTTTGGGTTGATCTATGAGACTCTTCCAAAAACCCTATGCAGCAAAAACCATAGACCCCGAATACGAGCCTTCAGGTTTTTCAAAAGTTTATGGGCTGCCCAAACAACTACTAAGCCTGTACCTTAAACCCTAAGCCCTGAACCCTGTACCCTAAACCCTAATTGCTATACAGTCCTTGGCATTCACCAGTGGCTTTGCCGTCAGGGGTGCCACTGCCCCGGCCGGGCACGACTGCCACCTGAGCGCGGGGGGAGTTGGGATCCTTCTGGTGTTGCAGGAATTCGGTAGCTTCCCGTTAAAAAGGGGAACCCTAAATAGAGCCAAAATACCATAATCCTTAGTATAGGGACCCCCAAAGTGGTACCCCTCTTTCAGGAAATCCACATTTTTTTGGTAAAGGGCTTCAAAACATGCATCGTGCTGCAGGCACTGCGCGTGTCCCCATGTTTCAGTCAAACTCATCGACAGCCACCGTCGATACATATACAGTATATATATATACCCTGTATAACGTTTCCATTTTCTTTTCCATTATCCTTAATGGGTAACCCTATAACGTGCTTCATCGCTTTCCACCAAGCAGGCCGCTGCTGCCAAGCACTCTCAAACCCTCAAAATCAAAAGGAAGATGGCCAACTCCAGGGCAAACCCAGAAGTCTCGGTTTTGCAGTTTAGGTTTTATAGGGGCTATATAAGGATAATGGATAACGGAAAGAAAATGGAGACTACTACATTAAAATAGGGGATATACTTACCTCATCTTAAGACCGTGGCTCGCTGCTCGGCACCATCACGTGTGCAAATCAGATGTCCACAGCAGGTCAACTTCAGCAGTCTGTTATGCAGTCTTGGGCTTGAGAGGTAGGATGCCGGGTACAGACTTCAGGGTGTAGGTTTTAGACATTTCGATGTAGGAATTTCATTTGGCCTTGGCACGCAAAGCCGAGTGCATGCTTCCAAAGCAGGGATCTGCGGCATGGCGCCTGTTATTACTCTGCGCACTGCATGGCTCCAACATGTTGCATTTCGCCGCTGTTTTGTAGCCTAAGCCTATTCAAGAATGCCCGCTCAGCAATACCGACGAGGAGCTCTACAGAACCCCTAGCATTGGGGTTACTGGTAACCGAAACTCGTACCCTAAACTCCGGAACCCTACCGCTAACCCATCATCTACAGTTTTACAAGGTTATGCCAACTGATACCGTAAATGGTCGACAGCTTACCTGGATCCCACGCACTTTCTCTTCTCGCATGTTTTGGGTTTTGGGCTTAAACTCTTCTATTAGGCACCTTCAGACAGGCTACTTGGGATAGTGTCCTTCCCCTATAACAAACTCGGATATTGTAATTGTACTTACATAACAAACAACCTTGACCAGGGACCTATCTGCGACCGTTATATGGTGGGGGCAGGGGCCAAGGAACACCAAGTTTCAGCACCACAAGATACTCAAACTGGGTGCAAATAGTCCGTTTCTGTCCCACTAAACACCGGCCCCCCCACCCGCTACTTTGAAATATTGCCTATGACAGACCTTGTATGCTGAGCACATCTTGAATTTCGGGAGCATTATGCCCAATTAGGGACAACCCAAGGTACAACGTGGGGCAGTTCCTCACAACTACCATGAACGATGCTACCATGTCGAGTTCTACCTATGCAGCCCAGCCGCAGCCCCACGCGCGTGCTTCGTGCATCTGACTCCTACAAATGGCTTGGCTTCCATTACTTGTCGTTCGAAGCTACTCTACGTAGATGTAACATTAAACTATAAGTAGATCCCCAGACATAAGTATTTCCGAACTCCATGCAAGCAAGTATCTTCTACCGGCCTTCCTCCTTACACTTGTACCTACAGGAGACATCAAACCGTCCAACCGTGCCAGAAAATTCCTGAGGTGGCTAGCAGGGAGTGAAGGAATAGCCTGCAAGGACAACATGTGGGCATCAAAACAGCGGCTTTTGCAGAGATCCCTTCCTCTTTCTTGAATATAGCCCTACCCTAAACCTAAAAGAGCTACTAGCCACCAGTGACACATACCCTTACCCCCAGTCCAGCTTCACCAGCATGTCGTCGTAACGCACGTTCGGGGGGACTTTGAAACGCCTGTCACGTGGACCAAAAGTTGCAAGGTTTTTAGATTATCTTTTTAAACGCCCCTTTTGACCCTCTGTCCAGCAGTCGGGCAAAGCTCATTCAGAGCGGGCAGCTCGTGGCCAAAAAATCGCACAAGGGTTTAGGGTTTTATGTTCTGGGTTTGCAGCTGGTGCAGTATAAGCTGTAGGCTATAAAGGGCCCCCAACAATTGCTGTAAAAGAAGTTGAGGATGCTGGGCAGTTGTTCAAAATAGAGGTCCCCAAACTGGCCATGATGTAGGTTCCCTATTTGGTTAGGATCCCCTTTTAAGGAAAGTATTCCCGATGGTCCCTTCTTCACAAGGACCTCTAAAAAAAACACTTGCACTTGAAGAACTCCCTGTGGGCGACCCATGTGTTTCATGGTCTCATGACTGGACAGCCAATACATGCACTCACCACTATTCCTCAGGAACCCTATTTGCTTCCAGCAAAAACCCATGATGAAACCCTAGCGCAGGTGGAAGCAGGGATCAGCAACCCCTATCGATCCGGGCGCAGAGTGCAGCAACTTTGGAGTCACCGCCCCTAATACTAAAGCCCCACCCCGAGAAATACATTCTCCCCGCATTGTATCGTGGTACCAAATTGTGAACGCACATTACCAGGCGGTGGCGCGAGATTTACCAACAGGGGAGGGGATTTTTTGGTTCCCTGACGAGCAGATTGCACAAGCAGAGCTGCCCGCCATAATGTGCGAGCCCCACGAACAAAATTGCTGTTTCACTGAAACCTCACAGTGCAAATTACAGCATTTCCAAGAAATCCAATAAACCCTAAACCCTAAACCCTAAAACCCTAACCTCTGGAAGATGAAGCAGCCTCTGCTACACAAAGCTGATGAAATCGCTTTTTACCCACTGGAAACATGATGCAACCCTGCTGAACCTTGGATTCACCCGTTTCGCGACATGAAAAATTACACTGAAGCACCTTGCAGCCCCTTTCTTCACCAACTCGCTGTTGATGAATAAGCCATCCGTAGCCCTGGCACATGGTTAGGCCGCTTATAAGGTCGAGGCTTTATCTATAAAGGATTTTGGACTTGGGGTTCATAAAAGTTCGGATTTAGGGTTCAGTGGTATAGGGCTTAGCATTGCTGGGCTAGGCCGGCTTAGATGATTGCTAGGCAACATTGTCATCATTCCCCAGGGACTTTTTTGAGATTCCTAAAGGATGACCTGGACCTCGGGGCACGCAACCTAACCCTAGGGCTCCAGTTACCCAAATAATGGGAACTGGGTTCTATATACCCTATAGTTACATAGCCCAGTAACCTACCATTTGGGTAACTGGGAGCCTTAGGGTAACATGAATCCTCGTATATCCATTTGCTCAGGTTTGGGACGGCAGGAGCGTTCTAGGAGTGTGTCAGTGTGTCGCGATTGTGGGTCCCACCTCGTCGGTCTATGGCCTTTGCGTGAGGTGCTGTTCTTTGCTCGGGGTAGCAATCTCAGCTATAATACCAACAAGCTTCCCTTTTTCAGGTGAAAGGATCCATGCCCTCAACCCTAAACCGTCAACCGCTGGGATTGAAGTTGCATAGTACGGTAATTGCACCCATGAACCTACAAGTACTCAAGGGTCCCCATACTGCTCCCCTAGGTTCCTCCTGGCTTAGCCTTATAGTTAGCCCTTGCTGTACCTGAATAACCTTACTTACGTGGGAACGCAAGGGGTGTACCCATAGGGTTTTTTCGGGGCAATATAAGAATACAGCGGCCCTAGGAGTGCCAGCCTAGGATTAATGAAGGAAACCTTGCACCACCCTTTTTGAGCTAGAGTCTAAACTCCTTCGAGAGGGTTATATAGGGGGCTATCATAGGCATTATTAAGAGGGATATTAGGACTTTAGACTATAGCTCATACACCCAAGGTACCCAGGTTTTAGGGCTCGGGCCTATACACCGCACCACGGGATTCACAATCTGTTGGGGATCTTAACTGGTGCAGCATCTTCTCATCCACCAGAATGTGACATGCCTTCATGTCCTGCTCCATGCCGCGTTCAAATCATGCAGGACACTGCATATGTAGCACAGAAACATGAACCCTAAACCCTAACACCCACCAACAATGACAGGAATATATAGGATTAATGAGAGCAATAAGGAAAACGGCAATGCTAGTAACATAGTGATCGTAAGAATACTGCTAGCAACCCCAAAACCCCAACCCTTTAACATTTTTCTGGTCCTGGCCTGTAGAGGTACACCAGCTGACGGCCGTACTTGTCCTGGGCTGCAACTTCCTGATAAAAGCAAAAAAATCTAAAGTTCATTTCTCTAACAGCAACCCAGTGTCAGTGGGCTCGACGTCGAACTCAATACGCACCCTGCTTCCTGGCGGCAACCTCAGCCAAGTCTGACCCTCGAAGCATGTATGGAGGTTCCATGAACAGGGAGCTAGGGGAGCTCCAGTATAGACTCCCAGATATCATAATCCTGATTATAGTCCCAAAAAGGAGATCCCTACTTTTTGGAAAGCCCCATCCACTGCCGTCAAAGGGTTCGGGTTTAGAGTTCAGTTTGTGAGGATTAGGGTCTAAGTCCTGGGGGTCTGTCAAACATGGGGTCATTATATTGGGGTTATATTGGGTTAATGGAAAATGGAAACTTTAGGGATTATAGGGAATATATAGGGTTCCTAAAGCTATATTCGATGGGAATTGTAGAGGAATTCCTGAGTCGTCCTTACAGGAATTAGATAGGGATCCTTTCGACAAACTCCCACTTGTCTGTGGGATAGAGACGCCGTATATCAAACAGACACACCTCCACAGGAAACGTAAAGACCACTCTCCCTGATGGCAATGCTGTTGGTCTGCCTGTAGTTCTGTATCCTTTCTTTTGAAAGTCTGCTTGTTTAACCAAGCAGACTCTGCCCAAGACACTACACACCTCACAAATCAGAGCCCTTGGAGACCCTCCATCCGACTCTAGCTCCGCTGGTGGTCCATGTAGAGGCCCAAGTGCCCTCAGCATTTTGTTCGGTCTAACACTGTTATTCCGATAGCAACAGTAGCGCGAGACCTGTTCTGAAAACACATATGCAAGTTCAAGATGCCTAAGATTTCGCCACGTCGTATGTACAGCACGGTGATGACACAGAGTGAAACAACGCAATGTGAAAAAGCATGGAAACAGGAACAGCAAGAAGGATAGTAGGGTTCAATGCCAAAGAGCAAGAGCAGATACTGATCTTTCCTAGCTCCAACATGACAATTGGGCTTAGGGTAGTACTCTTACGCGGACAAACATAGACTGCAACGTATGTCCCATTTGAGGAGATGTCATTAGAGGGCCCATTTTCGAAATCTAAGCCCACTTTCACGGAATGCCAGCTCCAAATCCAAAACTCAACCGAAAAACTCCCAACCCCCACACTCCAAAACTCCCCAAAACTCTGCACCCTACACTCCAAACCAGGAATCCTAAACACCCCAAATCCGCAAACAAACGCTACAACAGTACCTATATTCCCTGCCCCGCTTCCACTGAAGCACCTCTGTATCCATACATCCCCCTCCAAATCCTACCCAGGTGCAGGCCCTTGGTCAGTGCTGATGCCTCTGGTCCATAGCAATCCGGGGGCGCCCCCTCCTGCTGCCTGCCACGTTGCCAATAGGGCAGTTGCAGGGGGGAGTACCTTGTACTAGCCTTACAAGCACATCAGAAGAATTCACCCTTCAAAATGGAGGTCTCTAGCCAATAACATTAAGACCTAAGGCCACTGCAACTGGGCCCTAAGTAGGAAAACGAAGACTCGCTGGAATCTATAGTCATATCTTCCAAGCGCAATTTCCCATGAAACCCGTGAAAAGATTGGGCAGTCGAGAGGCTCGATTTGTTATGCAGGCTTGCGGGGCCTAAAAACTCGGGCATGGGAAATGTGATGTGCGTAGCGAGATAAGTCAGCCTATTTGAGGTAACCTATACCATGATTATATAATGAATCACGGCAATTTTCTCTCTACACCCCAATAGAAGCCCACTTTGCATGTCATTTCCATCTTCTTTTGAAATTGATTTCTCTATTTTTGTACCTTGTTCTCAATGTAGCGCTAGAACAATAGGGGTCCAAGTACTCAATAATCATGTACTTCACAAAACCTAAACGACAGTTATTATTGCGCTAAACCCAGGTAGCAAACTATTGGGTACTTGGACCCTCTGGGGAACCCTATAAGCCCATCTAAAGCGGCGGTTCCCTAGCTTCCCGCGATCTCCCAGCCTGGGCCCTTCCTTCAACCTTGGAAGGTGCCCGCAATTTATCCAGCCCAAGGGGTCAAAGTACCTCAAGAAGTCGGTATTCGGATTTTGGTTATAGGAACTGTAGAAATCCTCTCCCACAGAAAATCCCGCCCAATGTTATACAAATGCATGCTGGGGGAATAGCATTATGGCGGGGGGAACGGTTTATTAGGGGGAAGTCATTATGGGTTTTAGGGAAGGTTATGACTATGAGGCACTGGACTCGTATAGCAAGGCTTACCAGACCTTCCTGCAACCCTCCCGAAACCCTAAGCCCTATAGTACTTAAGTCCTAAGTAGATAGAATATGGGTTATATGCGGATTTTTGTTATAATGTATCCAAAGCCATATTCTATCTACTTAAGGGGGCCTATAACCCTAAACCCTAAGCCCTAAATAGTAGTTTCCATTTTCTTTTCCATTACCCCAATATAACTTCCATATTCTATCTACTTAAGGGGGACTATAATAAGCTTAAGTCCTCACCTTGGAGCTACGGTCTCCGGCGTGTTGACGCCGATGAGACGACAACGACCGGCCTGCTTCAGCTTGACCTGAAGGTTTCCCCAAAGGGGGGTTTAAGGTTTAGGGTTTAGGGGTTTAGGGTTTAAGGTTTAGGGTTTCGGGTTACTATAGTCCGGAGGCTTCCCCAATATGGCCTTAATATAGCCCTCATATGAACCAATGTAATCCCCTAGGGTCCCTTAAAAGGATCCCAGAACCCAGCGCCAAAACCCTAAAGGTACACGCCTGAAACCCTTAATAGAGGGTGAGTATAGGGTTTAGGGTCTGGGGCTTAGGACCCTGCAGTAGACCACAATATACTACAGACAGAAGGACCCTGCAGTAGACCACAATATACTACAGACAGACCTTACAATAAGAATTTCCAGGGAGGAGCCCTAACTGATGGAAACCCCTGCCAAGGATGTGAGGGCAAAAATGACTAGCTTGCCTTACTTTCGAGGGTCAAGGGACTTAGTACAGTACATAGGTGTTGAGGTGGGTTATAAGCAGGCCAACCCCAATTAGGGATCGTAAAGCCTCATTCATAACCCTAAACCCAAAACTCAGAACCTAAACCCTAAAGTGTCTTCCGACCGAGCCTCACGTAAGAGGAAGTCTACATTCTTGCCTTTTGGTTCCAAGGATTCAAATTCTGTTGCATGGTAGTATCTGGGATTTGGAACCCTGCCATTTGCATGCTGGGACTCTTGCCCATAGAACTCACTACCCCTTTATGTAAGGAACCCTGAAATCTGAACCCTAATCCAAACCCCCCGTCGAGGACTCTACTATCCTTTACCCTAAACCCTGAACCCTAATTAAACCCTAAACCGCGGTCAAAGTAGGTCAGGCCTTCTGGCACTGAGACTCATGGCACTTACTAACTATGCCCCGCTGCGGTAAGAACCATGCATGGTAATTGGAGGGGGGATAAAGGCAACAACATGTTTGGGGGATTCTAAAGAGGTTTTGGTTCTGGACTCAACTATAACGAGTGGTTGCGTCCATTGATTTTAGAGGCCTCCTCAAGTAAATTGCAGCGTGTGTGTTCATAGACCACTCCCCTAGGCAAAGACCCGGGATAGGCTTGGGGCTCCTACAATAAACTAAATGCTTTATGGTGTTATAGGGAGCATGCAGGAACTATGGTCTATAATAATGAACGTGAAGAATATTCACAAAACAATACGCCAGAATAAGCAGGTGCCAACTTGCCTCGGCCAACCTTGAACTGTTCAAAATAATGGGTTGAGGGATCCTCGCTTACCAGAGATACTGCCTACAGGGCTTTCCAACAAATGTGATTTTATGGCGGTCCCCATATTAAGGGCTATGTTGGCATCCATATAACTGTCGCCCGTTTATGGACGCTCCCATACCGGTACCGGTCCACTTCCGTGTGCGGGACCTGTATCATTGCTAGGAGTGCGTTTTGTGTATGCCTATCACAAGGATCCGATCAACATTGCTGAGCGCTTAGTAGAGGAGATCCCGAAACGCGGACATATCCTGAAAGGCCCCAGTACACTTTAACGAAAGAATGAGGACTAAGTGATACTAGGATTCCTAGCATTTATTACGGTATGTTCCTTTTAAAATGGGTTGGGCTCCTCGGGCGTAACACGCCCCTATTGCGACAGCGGGGGAGGGAACCGATTCACGCATCCTGGGCAGGATGAGTAGGAAATTTTGATAAGTGAGCTAACTGAGAGAACATTATTCTTATAAACTCGTAGAAAAAGCAGGAAGAAAAACAACTTGACAGTGTAAGGAACTGGTTACCCCATGACAAAACTCTGCAGTTCTAAGCTGAGGTGCCGTGTCACCATCCACAACTTGGACCACCTCATCGTCCTGCCGGTAAGGTCCATCTAGTACTTGCCGTTGTCTTTTCCATGCGTCTTCCTAAGCCCTAAAACCCTAAACCCTAAGCCCTATGTGGCCCCTGTAAACTCCTGAAATGGGATTCAGTTTGGGGCTTCTGCACGGAGCTCATAGCTAAAGCATGCACACTCACTGCTAGGCAACTTACGCAGCGCTGGTGTTATTTATGCCACTGCTCGCAGGGGGCTATAGAAAGTTCCTCTGGTTATAGCATAGGGTTCTCCCTACCTAGCTTTCAGTTCTCCCTATCTAGCTGTCTGTGAGGAGTGCTAGGATTTCTGAAATTTTTGATGTTTCTGGCAAGTATATTCCAAGACCCTCCCAGTGCCCTGGCCTGGGGCTATAAGGCCCCCAATAGTGGGTACATAATGGAAAAGAACATGGAAACCATAGGAATTATAGGGCATATATAAGGGCTATATGGGGATAATGAAAAGAAAATGGAAATATAGAGTACATAAGGGTTATATAGGGATAATGGAAAAGAAAATGGAAACTGCTATAGTACATTGGTGTCATGTAGTAGGTGGGTCCGAGATTCTGATGACCAGTCCGGAACAAACTCGGGATCCCCACTACAACATGCAATGCACGTTTCTCTTTTTACGTAATCAAACCCGCAATGTCATGGATATGTCCCAGGCCGGCCTTCCTCTTACATCACTCAAGCTGGAACGAAGCAATACCGGACTTTTGGGGACTTACCTGGGCTTGCTGTTTTCTGTCATGTCCTCACAAAAAACAAACAGGAAATTGCCTCTTTCTGTAACCACATCTATTCCCTTATTCCCACCCCCAGTAAGTCAAGGAACCTTTGCTTCTCCCGCTCTCCCCGTCTCTCTGTCTCTCTCCCGTGTGACCCGGTTTTAGGGTTTAGGGTTCCATACCGGCTGGTGCAGGCTCATGCGCAGCACCGTGCTCTTCACAACCCGATGCAAACAAACTTCTGGAATTCAGTGACACGTGAATTTAAGCCGTCTGTTTACCAGCCCAAACAACGTCCCCAACAAATCCCTTTGAACTACAAAATCTACATGCGCTTGCAGGTTCCTCCGTATACAGCTCAGCGAATCATCCCTTTGCAACCTCTTTACAATTCCTCAAACAGAAACGTTTGGAGATGCTTAGTAATCAGCTTGGTGAGCCTTAGGATCCTTGAGGATGATAGGCGTTCCAGGTATTCTACACCCCCTGACATTACTTGTCCCCTAAATTCTTGGGGCTAGACAGCCAAAAAGCCTGATCCTCTAAAACCCCAATCCATCAGCCAGTCCATTGCTTTCGCTGCCGCAGCACGCCGCGGACGCGCAAAAACAGCGCCAACGGCTGCCATCTTGGCTAGCAGTTCAGAGCTTGTAGGGCATATGGCCAGTCATGTAGGGCAGGCGTAAATGCTGGTGTGTATGGAGAGAGAGAGAGAGAGAGAGAGAGAGTGTGTGAGATACGTGTATACAATATGCCTGAAATGCTATGTTCATGTTCACATGTGTATCTTCACACAAACAGTCTTACACGCACATACATATACCCGGTGAACATGTATGTGTGCAATGACAGGAACATTTTGATCAACTGCCACAAGGGCTCATCTGCCGTCCCCATGTATCCTTAAGGCCTTCAGGGTCCTTTAGGGGAGCCAACCACATGACCCAACCTCTTAGCTGCACAGCGCCGAGAGGCTGCGAGACGTCGGCAGAGCAGTGACCTTGCACCTCGAGAGGATTCGGCCTCCAAAAGAGCTGAATGTTCACGGCTAGGTTGGCCCCTAAAACCCATTGAAAAATATTAGTATATATGGTCCCCTATTACAGCCATTGGGGAAAATATCAAATATCCCAGGGGCCTACACAGACGGTTTAGGGCTAAAGGTTTAATACCTTCAGCCTATTCCTGACCCGCGGATAGTGACCACAGGGGACGATGGCAAGTAATTGATTATGTTAAGGTCTCTTTCCATGTTCCCATCGTCCGAAATTCCTTGGTGAGGAGATCATCTGCGCAAGCCTCATGGGCTATTCTCAAAATTCATGCCCGTCTTGGAGGGTATAAATTGTACTACGGCACCTAATATTTAGAGGTACCAAAATGGACCCTAGTTTTGGAAATCCAAGTACCCAATAATTGAGTACTTGGGTTGTGAGGAATAACAATTGTAGAAAAGGTCTTTGGGAAGTATATGTTTATTGATTACTTGGCATGTTGGGGAAAAATCGTGTTACCAGCTAGAATGCAGTTGGAGTCAAGAAACTGTGCTTCAGCCTTGTCCTGCAAGTGATGTAATGCTTCCAGGAAGAGTACAGTATCTAGCGCAGGGACCTATTCAAATAGCGTAGCATTTTGGAGTTCTGTTGCACTATAACTCCTCAAGGACTTAACACGGAGGCTATCATATGTTTCTTCAGGCCTCTACATTGATATAGCAAACTCCAATGGCCCCTCCTGCAGCTGCCCAATCCTGCTAGAAGTGGCAGAACCCCAATATATACCCTATTATATAATCCCTATGTAAACCCATTATAGTAGTTTCCATTTTCTTTTCCATTATCCCGATTTTAACCTAAACCCTAAACCTCCAGCATCCTGCACACTGAACTTCAGAGAGCCCCAAGGAAGGGGCCCCATATGAGCTATAGTCTAAACTCCTTAAAGGGGGGTTATGTAGGGGGTTATATAGGGGATTACTATAGTGGTTATTAAGGGAGATACTAGGAGTTTAGACAATGGCTCATATATGGAGGGCCCGTAGTAGGAGTCCACGTGGGACCTTAGGCAATCTCAAGGAAGCTTTCAAACTAGCCACATAGGCCATAGGCACTGCTCCGTACTCCGCTCGCCCATTATACTCTACACCCCCGCCGCAACGAGGAAGATCATTTTAACAACCCCCCATACCTATAATTCGGTCCCTTGCCGTTGAAACACCAAGCCTGATAGTTCTCAATAACGAAGAGTGTCCACAACGGGAAAACCTAATATTTGGGCGGGTGGGGTTGCAGTATGAGAGTGAGAGAGAGAGAGAGAGAGAGAGACACTTCCTAGCTAACCACTGTTTCGCCCTGGTCTCCATTTCATTCGTCAGTTGAATCTTCGTTATTGCCCTTTCAATATCCCTAAACCCCACACCCTAGATCACGTACCAGAATTGTAGAAAGACGCTCTTTGGGGTGTCAAGATTAGGGGCAGGCAAGCACGCGGAACCTTTGGATTTGCAGAGCTTTCTCACAACCAGCACCTACCACAATTCTACATCAGCTTGCCTCCACACCAGCTGACGCTCAAAAATCTTCGCAATACGGTCACCAGATTTATAACTTGACGGAATGAACTTTTTCAGGAAGCTGCTTATTAATGGTCATGTGAACTATACTGGGAAATCCTTAAACAGGGGCTACATAGGGTTATATAAAGGAGACTACTATAGGGCTTATTAAGGGGGATAGTAGGAGTGTAGACTATAGCTTATAAATTGGTAAATGACGTCATGAAACCAAGCGCCAGATGACCTCTGCAACAGTGCACTTGACGCCAAATCGCATAGCTGATCTGTACACGTTCCACATAATTAATGTGGAGGTTGCATAAAGATGATACACTTCTTACAGCAAGGACGGACCATATACATATATATATATATATACACACACACACCATAGGGCACCTGGTTCTGTAGCCTCAATAACCTACAGCTTGATGATACTTACCCCGGAACTCACAATTATGACCTCTACAGCTGCTACTTGAAGCTATAGGTCAGCCATAGATCTATAGTATGTAGGCACCTGGCGCGATTTGGAAAAGGGGGACAAGAGCCAACAACAGCAAGACCCTAAACTCTAAACCGAGCGTGCTTTCTTCGCCAGTAGCGGCCTTGGGACTCAATCTTTGCTCGAGTGGAGAAGGCAAGTTGACCTCCCCGAGTTATTTGGAGTTAGGGGTTTGCTTGCAGGCTTTTAGCCCGTAGTAAATAGGCTTCAAATGGGGAAGCTTATCAGTCCCCGAATATGGGTTGGCTTGCTCATAACCCTTGGTATAACCTGCTTACTAATCCGACTGGAGGTGGGCTTCAGCGTTTCAGGTTCAGCATTTGGGATGTATACTTCGGGCTTGCGGTGGGCGACTGGCTGTGACTTTGTTTGTTTTTGACAGGCTCGGGTGTTGCACGCATCATGCCTCAGTTTCCACGCCTTCTGCTCATTAAGGGCCTTTCTACTTGCGAAGGAAGTTGTGAACCCCAACTACCTGCAGTTGTGTGGCTTCCTACTAGAAGCGAAATTCAATATTGTTAAGCTGCAGCTAACGGGGATCAGTGTCAGAATTTAGGGCAAGGTACCTATAAAGCCGAGACTTGGGGCTTCAAGGGCTCCTGTAGAGGCAGCCGGGGTCCAAATAAGTATACGCTTTATGAGTACCGGCACCCGTCTAGGACCCCTAAATCGCCAGTACCTTTAAAACGGATACTCAAGTCCCCAAGGTCCGGTAAAGTCATGTTCTGCTTCTAGTTATAGCCAGTGGAAAAAAAGTGTGTAATTTCACTTGAATACTTCACATATGTTAGATTTTGCCATTTCCTCTGTCAAGTGCAGGGGGACCCCTATGTTTGCCAAACTACTTGTGTGTATATATATATATACACGCACATATGTATAAACATGCATTCCCTAAATCCTCAGCCCTATAACCTAACTTCATCCCATCCCGAAACTCCAAATCGCTGGCCTGCTGTTTCCTGCCATGGCTGTCACGCAGGCGAAATGCTGGAGCCTGCCAAGGGGGCAGGGTTTGATTGGGTTTAGGGTTTAGGGTTTGATTGGATGGCTCTGGCAGTGTGGCCCTCAATCATATGGGTAGTTCCCGAAATTAGGGTCCTATTTTGGAAGCCGTGCTGTAATAGAATATATACCCAAAAGGGGTATATAATTTGGAGAACAACCTATATACGCTATACACCCTGAGACGCCCAATGCAAACAGGTAGGGGCCTGTGGTTAGGTCCTTCGGCTAAATACTTGCAAGATCCCTGAAGCTATCAGTAGGGGAAATCCCAAAATGTCACCTAAATGCGCACTTTCCAAAAGCATCCTGAAAGCTCACCCTAAGCCCTAAGAGCGTAATGCAGTACCTTTTGTAAAAAAATGGGGGCTCGAACTATCCTGAAAGTACCCCCCTAAGCCCTCAGAGCGTAATACCTTTTGTGAAAAAATGAGGGGCTCCCTACTAAAGGAACTCGTGGCGTTGTGCTTTCAGAAACTTCCACGAGCAACACACCGCTTCCACAAGGCAGCTTTTGAGCTTCAATATGTTTTCATATGGGTAGTTGTCACAATTATGGTCCCTTTTTGGGCACCCTAAGTATTAGGTGCCGTATTATGATAGGGATCCAAAAAGGGACCATAATTTTAACAACCACCCATATGTTTTCAAATTTTTCCTTACGATTCCAGTTCATACTCCCAGACTTCACAGCGTAGAATATAAGCCGGATACGTGGACTTTCCCTGGAAGCTTCTGCTGACGGCACCTTCAGCTGTATGTCGCGAGCGCAGTGTGGGCACGAAATTTCGCACGCAATACAGTAGCGATCAAAAAGGCACTGCTCCATTTTTTGAAAACCCAAACCTAGACGCCCCAACTACCTTCTATTCAGGACTGAGTACCCACTAGTACGGGCCATATGAAGAACTAAGAACGCAAACACCATCATGTTCCTGCAACCTCCAATTACCTATAGCTTGATGGGTTCTGCCTACTATTTGAGGGGTAGTTACTACTCAACCGCTAGCTGTTGCGGTTACAGGCACCGTTCGCAAAGCCTTAATGCCTATAAACCCTGCATAACTCCTCTCCATCTCATTGTCAGATACCTCTCCACTTGATCCTGAGTTATAATCCCCCTTAAGTATATGGAATGTGGCTTTGGGTACATTACAACAAGATCCCCATATACCCCATATTCTATCTACTTAAAGGGGGACTATACTCTCCAACTGTAGGTATTTTGGTTTGTGTATCAGCGCCATTCTGGCTTCTCAGGGATGACCACTCGTCATGCCAACCATGTGCTTTACTGGTTAGGCGGCATGCCTGATCATCCGGGGCCTTAAAACCGGAACCCTAAACCGTTTGTGGCGCGCAGTAAGTGATTCCCCCTTACAAGGCAACAGGAGCTATAACAGCTAAGGGATAAACAAACCCTCTAAGGACAGCTACTGCAAGGGGGAGTGACCCAGTTGGTGCACGGTTCAAAGCTGGCACGAGGCTTTGGCGGCGCTTGCATTAAACCTTGCCAGGCAATATAAAGGGCTTAGACTAAGATCATTCAAGCTCCTGCAGGCTACTCAGGGAAGGCAATACCGCTCAGTTAAAGAACATACCTACTTCATGTTCGGAACATGTTTGGAATCTTAATACCATTTTGGGGCTTCTGTCCTGTTCAAGGCATATTTGGCCTGCTTCAGCCATAGCGTCGGCTGAAGAAAGTCAAGCGTCATGGCGGCTCTCACCGGTTTAGGGTTTGGGCTTTTGGGCTTGATCCCTCTTCCCAAATGAATTTAGATGTTATGTACTTCGCCCACGAAGTAGCCTTATAGAAGCCTATTTCGGCCTAGTGGCCTAGTATCTACTATATGAATATCTGAGCGCTTTGGGGGGGGGTTCAGAGGTTAGGGTTTAGGGTTGAGAGCTTTTGGGTTTTAGGCTTTGGGGCTCCGGGGGTTTGGGGTTAAAGGTTCTCCGGTGAAGCAGGTGTATTGCAAAAGGCCTCTGTGGGCTCAAGGTGAGTAACAATCCAAGCTCCTTGCAGGAGAAAGCATCTTAGGTGTACAGCCTAGATACCTTGAGAGCTTGAGGGAAATCATCACCTCAGAAGCACAGCTTCAAGACAAGCGACTGCAGCACGCATGATTGTTCCTTGAGTTTCCTATTACGCTCCCTCAACTACCTCAATAACGCAGCAAGCTCAGTACCCTTTGATTTAGGATACATACGTATACATATATGTATTTTTTTATATGTATATATATATATCTATACACCCTCAATCATATTAGGCCTCTTAATATCATTTAGAGTGGGGCTATGGTTCTTTTTGCATTGTTCAGGTCCGTATACCCCGACCCAGTAAACATCTCGCAGTCACCCACTCAAGGCGCGTGGACCTCAAATATGCACCTAGGGTTTAGGGTTTAGGGTTTGGGGTTTAGGGTTTAGGGTTTAGGGTTTTAGGGTTTTAGGGTTTTAGGGTTTTAGGGTTTTTGGGTTTAGGCTGAAATCTCGCCAGTAGAAAAAGCGCCCCCTGGTCTGGGTGCACAAGCATATCACCAATCCAACACCATCCATGACTGAATTTGCAGAAGGGAGCATTCTACCACTGAGCTTCGATCGCAACACACAACCCATTATAGCTTTCATGTTCTTTTCCACTATCCCCTATATAACCCATGATAGTAGTTTCCATTTTCTTTTCCATTATCCCTATAGAACCCATGATCGTAGTTGCCATTTTCTTCTCCATTATCCCCCATAAAACGCCTATATACTACAGTAGCTTCCATGTCCTTTTCCATTTCCAACTCGAAGGCTCCGCCATATACCTTGAAGCACTACGGCTTCACATTGGGGAACTTGGAACCATAGCAAAAATCAATAATTTTTGCTGTTCCTTTCAACTATTATAAGCAAAAAGTACCCCTAAGTTCACTGTAATGTGGGACCCATGACTGCTAGAAAACCCCACAACCCATGCCTTTTGAAGCTGTAAATCCTGAAATCCTGCAAAAACACTGAACCTGCCTGAGCCTCTGCAGAAGCTGTTCAGAGTCCTGTGCCGCATGAAGGCATGCTTCCATCCATCTTCCTTTCCATTTGCTTCTGCATCTTTGGGATAAGATCCGCAGACCCTTATAGGCTCTTACATGCCGCACGCCTCTTAAAAGATTGTCAGACAAGAGGGTGGGAGCTTAGGACCCCCGCAAGTCAAGGGATTTCAAGGAGACTTGCTAGGGGGGTCCGTGCTTGTGGGTGTGTCCGCGTGATTTGGTCAACTCCCACATATCCGCGCAAGGTAACCCAAACCCCTGATTAGTCAAGCCCCTCCCATTAATAGGGATTATAATTGGGATCTTAATATCAAGGTCCTTAAGAGGAGGGGGTTTATAAATCAAGGGTCTACACCCTAAACCCTAAACCCAAATTGTAGTTTCCATTTTCTTTTCCATTATCACTAAATAACCCTTATATACCCGTATATAAACCCTACATGAAGGTGTATCCAGCTTCAGGCTTCTGGGGTTTGAAGGGCTGAGGTCTCCTGAGAGGTGGACTTTGCTCTGCGGCTGCAGGTTCATTAGGTCCAGTGTTGCTGTCTACCTCATAGGGTTCAGGTTTGGGGTTTAGGGTTTAGGGTTTGAGGTTGAAGGTTTCCCATTGCGAGAAACTGGCCGTCAGATTTCAATACAGAGCGCCCCAACCTTCAAGCGTGAATGAAAGGTTTGGGCATCTTGCAAAGGCGCAATTGCCAGCGTACGTGTTACCACACTGGGAAATAGTGGTTGCAATTCTTTTGACAACAACCTACATAACTTCGGGAGTAAGTAAGGATTGCCCACCAACACTTCAGTTGAAGCCACACAATGCGCAGCTTTTGGGGGTCCCTGTAATGTCTATATTGGGGTCCCCTACTTTGGAAAGCTTCAAGGTGCAACGGACTTTTGACAGCTTGACCGCACGGAGCAAGCTCTAGCTGACATGCGCCGAAGGTGCTGCTGAGTTATGAGGGCTTGTTTAAGATGGTTTAATCGTAGCACATCACGATTCAGGTTTTAGGGTCTGATGTAGGAAATGGTGAATGCCTCCCGAGGCAAATGAGAGCGGATGCCAGGGCTTTCTGCAAGCATGGCTTAACCTCCACCTCCTGCTGCATTGTTTCTTTGAAGCATCTTCTCCTATGAACAGTACTTCCGCATGCAACTCCATAAAGTGATTACAAAACAAGAGAAACTTATGGAGGAAATAGAGCAAGCTGCAGATCATCGGGTATCGTTCAAGTAGCTCTCAGAGAATCAACAGGCGCTTGGATCCAGTTTTCTGCTACCGGAAAGTGCATAGACAAACCCTGAAAGCCCAATATTTCCTGATGAAAGAGCATACTCTAGGCGCAAAATGATACCAGGATCCCTGATACGATTAAGGGTAGATTTCCTAATTAATGGAATTTCGGCTTTCTGGGAAGGTTCAAGGCGAGCTTATGTGGACGTTGGGTACAACTGGGTCAAGGCGAGCTTATGTGGACGTTGGGTACAATTGGGTGTTGGACTGTTGAAGCTCCCAGTTGGGTGCTTTGCGTATCTGTGATGCTGCACTGGTCTTCCTGGCACTTGAAAGTAGCATCATTTCTCGAAACCCTCTAGCATAACATGCAGGAGGGTTATTGAGACCAGCAAGTGCCTGTTACAACTTGGAAATCCAGAGCCTAATTTGAAGGCAAGTCCCGGATCTGAGACAAAAACTGAGCCGGACTTGAGGTACTGAAAAATGTGAGCCAACAAAAAAGCTTGCGGACCCTTCCGTGTATTTCACAGTCACGGCGGATTACCACAAGGGCATACTTCTCAGCAGGTGGCCAGCTGCACCTCCGGGATATGATAAGGCTACGGCAAATTGCGGCACTGCACATCTTACAGGTGCATCGCCAAGAATCGCATGCATGGAAGTTCGCTTGTGGGCCTCCGAACATCGTCTGGTTCGTTTACGACTACTACTGTTGATAGTAAAAATCCTGCATGACCTTAGTATACTACAGTACCATTATTCCCAAGGTTTAAGGTACTTATTGTCATGCAGGATTTCTATTATCCACCGTATCAAAGAAACGATTAGCAGGCTGAAGCCTGCTGCCCTGCGATGCGAGGCTTCATAAGGAAAGCTCAGCTTGCCTTCCTCCACCTGCAAACCAATTTAGGCCCCTGATTAAAAGCCCCAAGCCCTAAACACCTGATTAAAAGCACAGTATTCGTTGTACTTAGGGGCCCTCTTGGGCTTCCCTATTAGTGTGGCAGAGGGACAAAACGTCCTTTGCACATGTTTTTGGGGAGATCCGTCCGGATTCCTCTTCCCAGCTTAATCTAATCTGGAAGCCTGGATGCTTGCCAACCTTATCCCTCCATCACCCCTATGTAACTACAGTGTGATTTACCCGCAAACCCTACTCCAAGTGCCTGATTACTCAGGCCCACTGCGCAAGGCCCAATCCATCTCCCTGTAGGTGTCGGAACTCAGAGTGAACAAGCCCCTGAACCAAGCCAGCTTGACAGTGTTTAGGGCTAGCCATGGGCTCTTGCTCAAACTTCAGGCCCACCCTCATAGCTAGCGGCAAACTCTTTCTCCCATAATTAAACATTAAACGCCTTCCCCTACAATACTTACACTCCCACAAACTAACATGGAAACCCACATACTCCCATGTTAGAAGGCCTGTAGTCTTTATAGTGCCCTTTTTGGGTTTCCATGTTAGTTTCCGGGTGTATGAATACTGAACGCTCCCGCGCTCCCAGGTCTTGCGCGGGCCAAGGTCGCCTCAAATCCGATTTACACCCAATCATCCAATTCGAATGCCGTGAGCTCCGCCATCACCTTCTCTTGCGGCCAACCGAAAACCTAAACCATAACCCCTAAACCCTAAACCCTAAACCCTAAACCCCCAACCTTATGTAAAGTCTCCTCTTGCGCGGTGCAAGCCTCAAGCCCTTTACATACTACATAAGTAACTCTAAGAAACCCCTAAATCTAAACCCAAAATCTTAAACCCAAAATCCTAAAGCCAAAATCCTAAAGCCAAAATCCTAAACCCAAAGTCCTAAACCCAAAATCCTAAACCCAAAGTCCTAAACCCAAAATCCTAAACCCAAAATCCTAAACCCGAAATCCTAGACCGAAAATTCTAAACCCAAAGTCCTAAACCCGAAATCCCAAACCAAAGTCCTAAACCCAAAATCCTAAACCCAAAATCCTGAACCCAAAATCCTAGACCGAAAATTCTAAACCAAAAGTCCTAAAACCCAAAGTCCTAAACCCAACATCCTAAACCCGAATCCTAAACCCAACATCCTAAACCCGAATCCTAAACCCAAAGTCCTAAACCCAAAATCCTAAACTTCTTGTAGGGGCTCTTCCCGCATCCAGAGTACAGCGCAGCAGCCTTCCTCAAAGGGGGACAGCTTGGAGCCTCCAAAGAGTGGAGCCCGGGAACCCTGAGAAAGCAACTAGGGTTTAGGGTTTAGGGTGGTACTGCTAAGGAACTTAATTTAAGTTATCATAATTTCGGTATATAGGATTTAGGGTTCTATGAAACTTAGTTTAAGTTATCATAATGTGGGTACATAAGGTTTAGGGTTTAGGGCTTAAGTTATCATAATGTGGGTATATAGAATTTAGGGTGTAGGGCACAAGTTACCATAATCTGGGTAGGGTGTAGGGTTGACTAGGGCTTACTGGGTATGTTAGGTGGTCAAGGTCTCTTGTTGACCCCTCTTGGGGTTCTATATACCACCGATGTATACGAATGGGAACTCCAGGAGAGGACCATAATTTTGACAGGCCTGGTACTACAGGGGCCTAAATAATTACCAATATCATTATGAGGTCCATTTGATGTACCATGTACTATAAGTCTATAAGGAATATGGGACCATAATATTGGTAATTATTGAGGTCCCTATACTACTCAACTCTCGCTGAACTTAGGGACCCTTGCTTGCGACTTTGGATACTGTGCTCTTGGTGCTCCCCTCTCGGAGTCTACTTTCTAAACCCCTAAACCCTAAACCGCCCTAAGTGCGTGTTTGGAATTCTACCCTCCAAGTTGACTGAAGACTCGAGGCAAACCTGTAAGCCAAGGCATGTTATAACGGACAATGGCGTGGAACTGCAGATGGAAAATGAAAAGGGACGGTCTAGGGTGTAGGGGCTTGATAGGGTATACTATGATATATTATGTGAGGAGATATAGGTATGTTTCCCCAATCATGGAGGATCAACTGGAAAGGAACATGCAACATGAAATGGTAACGGTCCATTGGGGTTTAGCAAACAATAGCTAAGCCCGAGTACAGCTTGGCAGGCATGACCCCCTGATTGGTAGATGCAAGTTGGGATAAGGACACCACCCACAAATAGGCACCAAAAGAGATAATGGTAATTATGTTAGAGTCTCTGTATATTCTTTGTATACCACTATTAATGGGTGGGGGGCTAACCAGAGAACCCTAAGCCTTAACCCTAAAGCCAAGATACAACCCTAAACCCTCAAGCCAAGATATAATCTAAACCCTAAACCCAAGATATAAGCCTAAACCCGAAATCCTTAAAACAGCAGGTCCCCCCCCTCTTGCTATGCGCTGGTGGCATCTCACTGCTTGGCGCCCTCCGAAGCCTGTAGGTCCAGGTATACCTGGCCAGGCAAACTGCAGGTTACCCTCCCACGAATGACTTGTATGGGAGTTGTATAGGTGTTATTGTATGAGGACTGTACGAAGCTGACGTCTTTAAGGGTTTAGGGACTCAGAGTTTAGGGTTTAAAATTTTCATGTTTAGGTGTCCGAAGTTTGAGGTTCTAGGGGTGTAGAGTATCCTTACAGGGGCTCAGTGGAGGCTCAAGGGACTCGGCAGCTACTTCCTTCTGCGGGGATTCCTCCCATCCTCATACATGGGGAAAGCCTGATAATAAAGGTGGAGGCCTGGGGCCCATTGCTCCCCCTGCAGTAGATAAGACATGGAATTTGAGAAGCGTGATACTTATGCCCGCCTAGAATCTAGCTACGTCCTGATGAAAATGCGGCCTAGGTCAGGGTGTATATCGACACACATACAAGCACCCTGATCTGGGTAACCACTGTCTGGTAGAGGTTCTTCGACACTCGGAACGGTGGTCTTCAAGACGGCTTCAGGCTCAAGGGGTATAGGAAGAGGAAGACAGCATGAGATTCAACGGTGAAGGCAGGCGCAGGCGTTCGAGAGAACGGACCTATCACATTAAGGATACTACGCCCATCATGTCTGGACGACTAGACCTAGGCTTGATGCTGTCGGTTTATGCAGACTTCCTGACAACAGCTCCCCCTCCTGCAAGGGAAGACGTAACAACTTCGTAACGACCGAGGCAGAACCATGAACAAGCCCTCATCTTTTGCCAGACCAAATGTTCTCCTCCTTTCAAGCGGTTTTGCAGCACCCTGGCTGACACAGGCAACAGAGCACGGAACCTCTAACACAGTTCCTGCCTTCGTTGACAGATGGTAGCTTCCATGAGCAGGGGGACTCCAACATCGATCCCAAAAATATCATCCTCATCATAGAGAACCACAAAAAACTGACAAGAAGTCCAATTTGGTATCCCAGTAAGCCCGACACATGGATATTCCTTGTAGCAAGACTCCAGGTTCTTGGAAAACCCCAAGCTCTATCGCGAAGGCCAAGGAAAGCCCCTAACCCCAAAGCCCCAAACTGCGGACCCCCTTAACTACATAATACATGAACCAGGAAAGAGTTCTACGGACCTAGTTCAAGTATAAACCCTCAACCAGGAAACAGTTCCGCGGACCCTAAACTACCCAAACGGTCCATGTAACAATTCAGTATGTACCTATGGCCCACAGGGGGTCCGACAGGACTACATTAGGGCTCAAGTATTTGAAAAGTACCCAAAGGGTCCATGTAACCGTGCAGTATGTACCTAAGGCCCAAAGGGGGGCCCAAATCACTACATTAGGGCTCAAGTATTTTCTATTTAGCTGCATGGACTCTTTGGGCTATAAAAAGAAGGCCCAGGAAAACGCAGCAGCCTCGCTATGGCTGGTCTTAAAGGCTGCAGCGGCAACGACTGCTCCGGTCACCTCCCAAATCCTGGGCTGCTCAAACAACGTCTATACTTACCCTGAGGGTCCATTACAGAATAACCATATACTTTGTAATGATTTTACTATGAGTCGCTATTTACATGTTGGGGAGTATGTGATAATAATGTTAGGGTTTGGAGTTTAGGGTTTATAGGGTTTAGGGCTTAGCTTTATCCCGTCGCTCCCGCTCCTGTGTGATTCAATTCTTGGGTGCATTATTCCAATCAAAAGCAGAGCATCCGTGAACAGGAGCTAGATGGGAACTTCCAAAAACAAATGCATCCCCAATATAGTCCCCAATATACTACTGTCATTGCTACGGGGTCGCCAGGAAAGCCCCATTTCAAAAAAAAAACAAGTTATAACCCTAATGCTCAAATGTGATTCTCCGTTATCCCTTATAGGGTGGTTCTATAAAATGACAAATAGAAGCCCTAAACCTTGAACATTATAATAGCAACCCTAACATTGACAGTAGCCCATATGAGGTCGCCGGAGTAGAGCCGGAGGAGAGATCTAAGGAATTAGGGTTCGGGGGTTAGGGCGCAGAAGGTTTGGGTCTAAATAGCTACCAAGATCATTGCAGTCACGAAAGACTCAGATGGGGAAGAAGAAATTGGAAAACAAAAATGGCAGCTGGATTTCTATGGGGCATTACAAAATTTTTTATGTAGTGTAGAAACCTCCATATTTCCGAATGGGGCTCATACCCTAAACTGCATACTCTAAACCCTACATGGTCCTACATGAGATCATGCCCCATTTCAGTACCTGTGGGCCAAATGGGTAGTAGGGGTTATAGTAACCCCTTAATAAGCCACTTCAAGGGCAGTGACTGGGAGGGTGCATGAACCAAGTCATACATGACTTTACCAACCTATGGCCGTGTACCACTCACGACACCTAAAGCCTAAACCCTAAACCCTTGGCAAGGGCAGCACTTTGTAGAAACCAGGCGGCCCTAGGCGAACAAAGTTGGAGAAGGAATGGTCCACCTTGCAGGCTCCGAGGGTTTCATGTTCAGGGCTTTAGGTTTGGGTTTAGGGTTTAGATGGGTTTAGGGTTTAGGGGCTATTGCTTGTAAAGTTGAAAGCCTGAAGCCCATTTGGGAATGTTTCCCATGAAAACTACAATGTAAGGTGAGGTCGGGACTGAAAGCCTAGATCTAATTTGGCCAATGTGCGGCATGAATTGGCCGCGTGACAGAGTAGGTGAAACTTTCGATACTTACGCTGCCCGATACATGTTGCTGCGCAATGCCCCTCCCGGCGCGGTGGAGCTGGAGAAGAGCAGCCTAATCCCCCTCAAAACAATACAACAAACTTAGTCTCGAAGCTCTATTGACCCCATGCCTAAACCTAACTCTGACAATCATCGTAAACCTTCATCGGCTCGGAATGATGTACTCAAGGCAAGCTTCGTACACAGACTTGGCAGGCTGAGCCAGAGCAAAACATCCCGTGACAGCCCCCAGAAACTCCCCCTACAGAAAGGAGTTAATGGAAGTGAATGCACGGAGCTGCCGAAGCCGCAAGTGAACAAGCTGAGGAGTTCCCTGAAAATGGATTGAAATAGATACGGGGTTCGTGAAGCAGGGTCAGCAATGCAGAGGCAAACATTCAGCAGCAGTCATGCAAACGCAGAACACCGCCGCCTGTGGCACAAAGAAAAATCTCAGCTAAGGTCCGGACGGTGTCAGCGGGATGATGCATTCCTTGTCTTCAGCAGGTGACGTGATGGATTTCTTAAGCTTACTGGTGCTTAGTAGGAAATAGGGGAATAGAAGCCCTATACTACCCTGCTGAAACTCCAATGGTATGTACCCGTAATACACCAAAGCTGAACAAACAATTGTAACGTGCTACGATATCACTGAAGGTCTGCAAAACTTCAGTCGGTTCTTGAAATTACAAGTAACAAGGCCTGGGGACTTCTGCAACGCTGAGAAAAGGTTCAAGAATATGTTCAGGGCACCTGCTATGCCTATGACGTAACTTGAACATAGAAGCCATTGGATTTAGGCCCATATGGTATGCTCTGTTAAGTTGCTTGGATCCTTTGGGATATGGATAACGGCTTGCAGTCCTCTCACATCACTCCGCTTCGAGACAAATGGTGCTACAATTCCACAATGCGGACGCTCAGACCTACGAGGAAAGAGAGAATCATTTATTCCATGCTACTGATGCTGAAGAACTATGCTGCCATGCCACTCTCGCGAAATAATCCACGCAAAACTTGCAGCTTCTTGAGCTAGATGCTTCAGAACTGCTTCCCTTAAGTGTGACATGTCCTGAGCTTCTGCCACTAAAGAAAACTTGGCCAGAACCATCCGTGCTTGAATGGGTCCTGTAATCCTTTTAGCAAGCGCGCTGCGCTGTTGTAGGCACTTGGGTTTGCAAGGGGTTGTCGCCCAAGCGCGACAGTCTCAATCCAGCGGCTCGAACGTTTTCGTTCCCCCCCAAACCCGGAACCTTTGAAACCTTCCTAAACCTCTGGCTACAGTTCATCTAAAACGGGGTAATTTATGCTTTCGTCCTCCCTCATAGAAGAAAACAACACAGCAAGTCCACCTATGGTCCCGCCACCTACACCAAGGCTCCATGCAGGTAGTACTTATAGACTGTACGGCCCGGTGTAGGCATTATTTATAGACTTAGAGCCCAAGGCTAGAGTCGACCCTAAACCCTAAACCCTAAACCTTAACGCACCCTAAGCTCTAAACTCCTAACCGCTCTGCTGAGGAATGGCCACTGGCGGTGGTGATGCCCAAGGCGACTGCAGGATTCAACTCACCTCTCTCAGCATTCTTCCTAAATACAATAATGGAAAAGCAAATGGAAACTACTAGATTTAGGGTTTAGGGTTTAGGACCCCAAAAGTATGCAAAATAATGGCCTTTATGGCCCTTATTATGGGTTTTAGGGCCATTATTTTACATACTTTGGGGGTTTAGGTAAGCCTAAACCATAGCGTGTAGATGTCAGCACACATATACATAGAGAGATCTATGTGCACATTTTTTTGCGTGTGCTACATAGTGCAATGGCTTGCTTGTAGTGGTCATGCTGACATCTGTAGTTGCCATACATACGGATATGCTCCTCTGAACATACTTTGGGAGATGCACAGACTGGGTTGAGAAGCATCACGGCCTGGTGAGTGAATGATACTCCTGCTTAGTTCGAGTAGCTCCGGAATCACATCCCTCAGACCAAAACCCTGCAAAGTGTGGGGGCCTCCGGTAGCAACATACCGGCTTAGCCTTAGGCCCCCCAAACCTGGAATGAGCGTGGAGTTGAGATTGTATGCTTGAAGGGCCTCCGAATGAAAGTCTCAAAGGCCTCAGGCGTCACAGAGGATGCGCAGTCAATTCCTTGAGCATGGGATAGTAAACAACACCCTGTAAACCTACTAGGGAATCCAGATCTTCTTCTGCCAATGGGAATCTCTGCTACATCACCAGCTTCTAAGACCCTTTTAACGGGTACAGCACGTTGCTCTGTGAACAAGGTCAGCACTCATGGCAACTTCACCCCTGAACCCACACCAGAGACTTCGAGCCTGACGTGACATCTTTGTATGTGCAACCTCCCTCCACACGGTACAAAGCTCTGCTCACATACTGCATGCTAATGTACACATGCTTACGTGGGAATCCAGATTCGGTTCTGGGGAGTACTATGGGACTGGATACGGACTACTCTAGGGACCTGCACATTCGCAACTATGAAGCCGGAGTGGGGGTATCCCTGGACTTTGAATATATGAGCAATGCCTGTATTTGGTCCCAACCCAGACCTTTTAAAGGATTCGAATAATGGAGCCTCATAATGACCCCCAGTTTCCCAAGGCAGTGCTAGGGCCACTGTTTCTGCTTCTGCTTTTTGGAACGTTCAGCGCGTCTGGGAAAGCTCCACAGAAATTTCGGCCTCCAGAAACCGCTCCAATTGCAAAGCCTCCAACTGTGACGCATGACCCAATGGCCAAGGCAAAGTAGAAGCCTCATTGGAGGGGGGTGTGGTTTAGGGTTTAGAAGGTCATTCACGTGTGATGTAGGGCCCTAAACAATATCATCTTGAGGTCTATGTCAGGTATCCAGTACTTTAGTTATGAGGACATGGGACCATACTATTGGCAATTACTTAGGCTTCTACACTAGGAGGGTCAGGCGGGGCTTAAATTTCAGGACTAGGCGCCTTATGGGTCCAAGCATCGAATTAGTTAGCGCTTGGCCGCCTGGCTCGTACCCCTAAACCACCAAGCGCGATTGCAGGTCAGACTTTCGGAGCGGATGTAGGGCAATGAACCAAGGACTATCAAATGGGGTTGCCACCGTGATCAGCACGGGTCGTGCAGTTGGAGCTTTGCCGAAGATCATGCGGGGGAGACCAGGCTATACTTGAGGAACAGTCACAGGGATGGGGCCCTTCGGGGTCGCCATCCTCGTAACTGTGTTTTTGACGCCTGAAAGCCGCCATCCTGGTACAGTAACTGTCGCCACTTCTAGTTCCTTGTGCTTTCGTCGCGTCTCATAAGTGCCAACAGTGACAGGGATCAGGGTGTCCTCATCGCGGTCCTCGCAACTTTCACAGCTTTGCAAAGCCTCATACTGTTGCCGCATTTGAAAGGTAGTCACAGGGGTCGGCAGGGTCCTCGTCTTATGAAAGCTTTATACAACCATGACAAAACAATATCTGTCTGCAAGCCTTCTTGAAATCTTCGATGAACTGTTATAAACCATCAATAAACGGTTAACAACCCTCGATAGACCCTGCAAAAAAAACAAATGTTAACCACAGATAACAGGCCAGAGCATCACAGGGTGTGGGGCAATAGGTTATAAACCCTATACAGACACTATGAAATCTCTACATAAACCTTCATTGAAACCACAAGAGCCAATCCACAGGCCACAGGCCCACAGGGGAGGGTGGGGCATCATAGTTTAATCCTAACTTAGAGCTAGAAGATAGCCACCGCACAACGGGGGGATGTTCTTAGCCCCAAACTTCTGCCACCACACAGGAGGCGAGGAAATCTCAGCTGTCCTGACCGAAAACCACCAGCCGTACCGTAGTATGGGAGGGAAACCATTGGGGCGCAGGAGGGGGCCGGATCATGTACTTCCCTACTAACTCCCAGTAAGTTATGTGATGCACTGCCACATGGGTGCTGATACAACTGTCCTCACAATCCTTCACAACCGGGTTTCCTGACCAACTTCGCCTATACTATACCGTCCCTCTGCCTCCTTTATCTAGGGTTATCAAGGGCTAGCTGGGGCTAATTCAGTAAGTGAGGGGGGATAAGGGAATGGTAAGGGAACCCTATGACCTTAAACCCTAAACAGCAAAGGGACTGTTTTTGGTCTTTGTGTTGCCCCCGGCGGGGGCCACTGTGGCACAGCTGAGCACAATGTAGGCCAACAGGAGTGTGGCCGACATTTCGACCAGTCCGGCCTCCCAAGTGGTTTAGGACTCAGGGTCTAAGGCTGAGGGTTTAGGGCAAGTTTACCTCACCGCGGGTTACTGGGCTAGGCAAGAGGAATATATTGTACAGCGATCATATGGGATTTTCTTATTCCCTTATTCTCTCCTAAGTCCAGTGAGCTACATAACCAATAGCCTGTAATCTAATTGTTCCCATGAACCTCATTTCGCGAAACTCTGCGGTATCCTCCCCTATACTAGTCTGGCACTTCTGGCAGCACCCCCAACAAACCCTCAACCCTAGAACCAAACTAGATAGGCATCTTACGAAATAGTAGTGTTGCCCATGCCGTTAACAGGCAATAGCTATAGGGCTCTGGGTGGATATTATAGATTTCAAAAAAAAGGTTATAACTTGAGGGTTCTCCTACCCAACCCTAAACCCTGAACCCTACATCCGGCTTCCCCGCCTGGGACATGGTGTACGCAGAGTTGGGTCCGGGTCCGAGGCCAATGTAATCGCCCTTCCTTGGATGCACTCGGCAGCTCATAGGACTTAGCTACGCTGGTTTCTGGGCTTCATAGATGATACTATTCATCATCTTACGAGGCCGGGCTACATGCCCCGTTATAGCTACTGTAAGTCCTTGACCTCCCAGTAGGGTTTAGAGTGAAAACCATCAGGTTCCGGCGCGTAAGCTTAAACTCATTGGCGGTTGATACTTAAAGTCACTTAAATCTGTAAGGAATATGCCAATCGTGGCTGTGAGTGCGATTCCTAATGCGGGCTCTTACTGGTCTTCTGTCAGCTATGGGCACTCCTGCACATCACAAGCCGTGTGCCCCTTAGTCTTGGGAATGTCGACATCAGGTCTGCCGCTGATGCAACTTGCTTTCGACGTTTGAAGATTGTTTGGAACTGCTTAGTGTTGACATGTGTTGACTATTTGTACTGCTAAAGTGGCACTTTCGTTCTTGCTCCTACAGAGCGGTATCTTAGCTGGGGGGCGGCCGCACACAGTTCCAATACCCTGGGAAAATGCTTTAACATCTCGTCTTAGCCCTAGAACAGCCTCAACAAAAGCGTGACTTATGTCTAACCCCAAATGCGCACCTTGGGTTTGGCACAGGCGCAAGTTTATTCTGGGCATTGGGGCCCATCCAAGCGAAGATCATATACAGACAGGCTGTAGATGGGTTGGCGACGAACACCAAGGATAATGTGGGAGTTACTAACGACTATGGCATTTCGGAGGTCCTCATGGGCCATGAGTTGCAGGCCCTCAACTGCTTTCGTCAGCAAAGCGCAGATGGCACCCACTTGTAAAAGAATATGAGAAAAAGAAGAGTGTAATCGTTCTCCATATACATACTGGGAACCAGAGCATGTCCATTTCATATGATACTTAGGCTTAATCGCTCCGTTAAATTCCAGTATCTTCCCTGCCAAAAGAGTGGTGCCCAGTTGTTGTGCTTCAGGTGCTCAGGGTTTAGGGGCTTAGGGTTTATGGTTTAGGGTGGAAGCTTGTGCTTTTTGAGATTATGGTTCGCCACTGAGGATAATCTATAAGGACTATTATCCGATTGACTGTTTTGATGTTTTCACACTTAATTCGTATTGTTGCCCCGAAGCCCTAAACCCTTAATGCTTTACTGGTATCTTGTTTCTATTGCTATTGCTCGTTACTCTAGGAACCAGAGTTGGGATTTGGAGTGTTGGGCTCATGAATTTTCGAGGGCTAGGCTACCCAGAAAGCACAATATCAGCTGACTAGGGGTAATGTACCCAAACTCATATTTAGGGACATTGGACTTTCTGGGTATAGATGGGTATTGGCTCTAGATTGTGCTATCCTCATCTCAGCTGAACCACAAATTTTGCTTCCTGCTCTGCGGGACGCTCCGATCTTGCATAAACTCCACTAAAATCAAGTAGATCCCAAATTGGCACAATTGGATCACAAAACTTTGGACCAAGGCCCCTAGGGTTTAGGATGGTTTAGGGTTAAGGGTAACCTAAACCCTAAACCCTCCACTCGGCTAAGTCCAGCCACTTGGGACCAGCAGCATGAAACATTGCATAAACAAGGCCTTTGATTCCACGGAAGAGGGAATGTAGGGCCTAAGGGTTTCCGGGTTTAGGGTTTAGGGCTTAGGGTTTCTTGCTGGTTCTTCGTGGGGAATAAGGGAATATAATCCCTATATAATCCTTAGATAAATAATGTATTCCCTTATTCCCTACTAACCCTAAACCCTATAAACTCCCTATGTAATCCCGATATAATCCCTGTACAATAAATTCGTTTGTTCCCTACTAACCCTAAACCCTAAACCCTACATAATAAGTTCCCTTATTCCCTACTAACACCCAGTAAGGGTTTACGGTTCTATGTACTCCCTATAGAATGAACTCCCCTATTCCCTGCTGAGACCCAGTAGGGTTTACGGTTCAAGGGTGGACCTTGGTGCCTGTTTGTGGGCAGGTTCGTTTCAGGAGGGTTCCGCACCTGCGGAAATTTAGGGCTGTGGGTTTAGGATTCGGGTTGAAGGTTTAACGTTCCCTGAGGGTCCAAGTACCTAATAATCATATACTTACCCAAAACCTATACTATACGTACTATTACCCAAAACCCAAGTACCTAATTATTGGGTACTTGGACCCTAAGCCCTATACACCCTGTATATTTACCCCGAAATATATCCCCCTTTAAGGGACCTAATTATTGGGGTTTAAGGCTTAGGTTTTAAGATCTAGGGGATGAATCTGTCCCTAAGCTCTGGGCCTCGGCTTGCTCTGCAGCGCATGAATTTCGTCATGTATGCGAACTATTGGGGTTGCTTGTAGGACACTCTTCAATAGCAAGCAGGGACAAATAATGAAGTGCTAGTACGAGGTAGAAATAATAGAAATGACCACAGTACGAAGAATAGTGGTAGGTTCTTGCTGTGCGTGGTTGGCACAGCATTACCTATGCAGAGTGGCACTGAAAACTAGGAATGTAGGAAAGTCAAAGATGTCCGTTGCCGCATGCAGACCGTGTACCAGCAGGGGTCCAACATTTGCGAGGTAACAATATATCATAAACCCTATAGAAACCCTATCATCCCTGTAGTTTCCATTTTATTTTCCATTATCCCAATATAATCCCAATATATACCCTATATAACCCCAATATAATCCAAGTGGTTTCCATTTTAGTTTCCATTATCTGGGATGATGGAAAATAAAATGGGAACTACAGGGATTATATTGGGGTTATATAGGGTGTATATATATATATAAGGATTTTATTGGGATAATGGAAAATCAAATGGAAACTACAGGGATTATAGGATTTCTATAGTGTTTATAATATATTGATTGTGCAAGTGAATGAAGGTCGGATGAATGACAAACTCTATAAACGCGAAAGGCACTCCTAAAAGATCCACACCAACCGCAGAAGCAGAAAGCATGGGTGCTTGGGCTATGCTCTCAAAGACAGGATGCTGAATGCAAAGCCGCCCTACAAATGCATGGCGAGCTTTACAATCTACTTGAAGGTTCATGGGACTT
>CAJNIZ010003335.1:917-16404 GCA_905231905.1 Symbiodinium pilosum | reverse complement strand
CCCCCCCCCCCCCCCATATAGTAAAGGTTTCCGATATACAGAAATATACCACAAAGGGAATCTTTAGTGATCTTTCCCATGAAGGCCGATATATTTGATTCCTCATTGTCACCCCTATGCGTCGCCATTTGTTGGGTGGAGACTCTGAGGCACGCCCAAGATCCTGCCTGCCATCTAGTACCAGCTCAATGTCACAAGAGGTGCTGAACTACAGCTTCCCTCCCAAAAAACGGTAAATACTGAAACCTGCGCCTTACCCTAGAGATCCAATTAGATATAGACTTTAGGGCAGAAAGTACGTATCATTTATTTACTTCGATCCCCGTGGTTACACTTGACCAGGCCAGGTGCTGTAGCTTGATACATCCAGGCCAATGGCCACAGCCGGGTTGAAAGCAGCTCCAGAGATTCCTACAGGCTGAAGGGATGAGCTCCGCGATTTAAAGAGAAAACGGGTTGAGGGTTTAAGGATGGAGCGTTTGGGGTTGAGGGTTTATGGTTTGGGGCTGAGGCCTTAGAGTTGAAAATTCAGACGGTCTCTTGCTAGGTGCGCCATATGTGAGCGGCTGGAGTGTACTGGATAGAGACCCCTCGAAGGTCAAAGTGCTTAGGATTTGGGCACTTCGACCATTAGGGGATGATTTTAGCACATCTTCTTGCAGACAACATCTTGAACCCGAAAGCTCCCATGGCAAGAAAGTCCCTGGCAAGCACAGCTTCTGATAAAACTTGCAGAGGTGCTTCAGGCTTAAACCCTAAGCCCTAAACTTTCCAGCGTTGTCTGTTTGTAACTTCTTGCCTCCTACTGCGTAGCCTCCGGCGATGATGACCCAGGCGATAGCGAGCGCGTAGAAGTTGTTGCCGTCCGTGGCGGGATTATTGCGCTTGGACACGGCTACGCTAAGCACGGTGAAGACCAGCATGGCTGTGTAGATGAGCTCAACCGTCAGTGCGTGCGATGTGTGGTAAGGCTCTTTCACGTCTACATTGGCGACATCGGAGTAAAGACTACAGGCAGCAAATCCTGCGGCCAAACCGCCCACAATTTGCGATGCCCAGTAGCCTAAGAATTTCATAGACCAGTCACCCGTGGCCAAGGCGATGCCAAAGGTCACTGCCGGATTCAAGTGCCCTCCGGAAACTCCGCCCGTGGCGTAGATCATCACCATCAAAGAGCAAGCAATGGAAGTCGGCGACCAGTTTGCATCGCCAGCCAGCACGTTGCACACCACCTGGAGAACGGGCTATTTGTTTCAAGAGGGTATTTGAGCGTATATGAGAGAGTCCCTACTTTTCGGAAACCCCCATATCTCGATCAGAAAACAAATACCAGAAATCATGTGGGGGTGTCCTCAAACCCTAAACATCCCTAAACCCTATTTAAAAATACCATTTCTGCGTCAAGTCGCCGTGAAGACCAGCACAAAGGTGCCGAGGAACTCGGCAGCATAGCCTCGCTGAAGTTTGAGGTTTTCAGTTTTCAAGAGTACAAGACTTATGAGGAGTGAACAAAATTGGCACTCTGGGCCTGTAGTGTGGGACCCTATCAACCCAGCCAGGGGCCAAGAGTTCGGACCTGGGAAACAGGTAAGGGTCCAGGCTAAGGGCAAATGCTTCCGAGCTTAGATGCAAAGTTGAGACTGTTGAGACTTGTAGCTTGTGGCATGCCTTCAAGGCGCTCTCCTGCAACTCTTTTCGAACAAATGAAACCTTAATCCTCTTATCCTAAACCACACATGATAACTCCTGTATAACCTTGGTATAACCCCGTAAAAAAGCCCAATGTAACCCCTATATGATAATTATACCCCTAAACCCTAAACATATTACATAGCCCCAAAAGTTGAGGATAACCAGCAAGTAGCAGGAGTACCATGCCTCCTCCTTGTCCACCTCTGTCGGATGCGTCACGTAGAACACTACTACCTCGAAGCAACTCGGGTTAAGGCTTCAAGGCTTGGGGTTACTATGGGGTTAAAAAGGGGCTAGAGGGATCGCATAGGGGTTATGTTAGGGTTCTTCTAGCCATGTAGAGGGTCATACGAAGGCGCGCTTTAGGATGAGAAGATGTTGGTAGCTCTTTCGCGAGGTCTTGATGTGTAAGGCAAGATGAGGCTGGAGACAGAACCAGACAACATCTTGTCTTGCTGGGGCGAAGACATCTCATTGAAGAAAGATGGCGGTTTTCCAATGTGGCCTCAAATGGAGGCCCCGCCAATGTACCGCGAAGACTATGAAGCTGAAAACAGGGATCCCCCATAGTAACCCCTAGACCCCTACGTTTGGAAAGCCTTAGAGCTTCGTAGACCTGGCAGGATACTTCTGAACCCATAAAGCGCTCTCAGCTAATGATCCACCGCAACAAGACAAATTACTTCTCACTATTGTAAAAATGCTTTGGACGCCTGAAGGCACATCCCTAAACCTGGGAAACGAGTACCAACAGTAATTAGAGTGCAGCGCTGAAAGAGAACGCAGAGGTACACATCGAATGTGCTACTATCTGGTATCTAGGGGGACCTCACTATAGACCCCGATTTATACTCATGCTTATTATTTGGACCAATCAACACATTCTTGGGAAGCCCTAAACTATCCAAGTGTTCTAGCGCAAGCCATGTCACGGCAAGCAAGCCACCCAAGAACTCAAAGGCAGCTAGCTGCAACCTAGACATTGTTAGGGGGTAAGTTTTCTGGGCTCACCAACAAAAAAGGTTTCTTGGTCTGAGTGGTCAGCGCAGGGGCTGGGAAAATTGCTCTCGGCTGCTCAGACCTCCAACTATCACTTGTCCATTAGATTTCCAGCAAAGCTTTCCCAAGATCAGCGCAGCAACAGGTTTAGGGCGACTGACCCATCAATTGTTGCGCCCGCCGGGGAGTAAATCGAGCTAGCCACAGTCAATCCTGACGGGTGCTGCACATTGAACCCTAAACCCAAAACCCTAAACCCTAATCCTTAGTAGGCGGGTTCTTGGAATTCGGGGGTCTCGTCTCCTGGGACTTACGTTGAGAATTATCGAGGTTCTGGGTCTGCATGGAGCTCATGGTAGTAACTATAGTAGACCATAATATACCTGATTCTACTAAAATCCTCTACAATCTACTAGAATAAACTGTCATATATTAATCTACTATAACATAATATAATGTACCATAACCTACTATAATATACGAAAGTATACTATCACCTACCATATCATACTAAACTCTACCATAACCTACTATAACCTACGATAATATACGATAATCTACTATAACATACTAAACAAAACTAGGAACCACTATAACCTACCATAATATACTATAATCTTCTATAGCATACTATAATAGACCTGGAAGCTCCAGGTTTGAGACCCCCAGATCTTGAATGTTCGAGGCTGAGCGATAAGGAAGCAGGGTCTGCAGTGCCTTGATCAGCCCTCCTTAACAGACTCCTATGCGGGTTTCCTGAAATTAGGAGGTTTAGGAGGTTTAGGGTACCTGTCTGGGGGGTCCCCATTATAAGGACTATGGCATTCTGGGGTCTATATTGGGGTCCCCTATTTGCGAACTACAGGTTGCGTATACGCTAATGGCAGAATGGCAGAGATGCATTCAAAGACGTCAGCGGAGAGAGGATCCCACAACACAACCTATCCATGGCCGAATGGCAGTTGCTCGAACTTCAAATACCTACAGCTGATTGTGGGTGACCATCCCCATTAATCCAGCCACTCTCCGACTGCAAAAATTGAAACCCCTAAACTCCGAACCCTCAACGCTGGAGGGCGGGAACGTGATGGGTTTTTGGTCCTGTGGAAACGGCAGGATTGAGCTCGCCCCCGGACACCTTTGTTAATCTGGGATTTGTCAAAATGTGTCCCTTTAAACGGGTTACAGCGAAATATGGGGTTTAGGTCTTATAAGATTGGGGTTCAGTGCTTCTGAAACATGATGAGCCCATGGGGACCCCTAGGAACAAATGCAGGTTACCAGGAGCTTGTGGGATTCTTTTCAGGAGCCAATGGGGCCAATTTTGAGACGCCCCTATCAGGGTTTAGGGTTTAGGGTTTAGGGCCTATCTAACATAGGGGCCCGTAAAAGAAGCAAACGCTAAACTTTGGGGCTGCTTTGTCTACAATGAATCCGGTGATATAGTCCCCCTTAAGTAGATAGAATATGGGGTATATGGGAAAAAGATGGTCCTGTAGCTACTTTCGGGGGAAACGGGTATATAGGGGTATATAGGGAGTCGAAAATCATGTATGGCTTGGGGTTTAGTGCCCGGGGGGAGGGACAAATTATTGGGAGGTTCCATGTCTGGCCCCCTTTAGTTAGCTGGTCTGAGTAGCCACAACTGAGGATCCAACTTTTATTTTCCCCCCCATGTTACAACCCCCACCCTCCTCGTAATTATCAAATATCTCCATTGTGGCATACTGATTGAATAGAATTGGTACATTCAATATTGGGGGATAGGGAGAGTTAGACTATCAGGGGGAGGACTATACAAGTAAGTGGGTTTCTTGGGGTAGAGAACAGATTGAAACTTCGGTAAGAAGCATACAGACAGCCCCCAAAGCATGCCGCAAGCCTGGCATGCGACTATTGTCCCCTTAAGTATATAGAATATGGCTTTGGGTATATCATAGTAAGATCCCAATATGCCCTATATTCTATCTACTTACTGGGGACTATACATCCGAAATGCGGCTCAGACTAAGTGAACCTCAAGACTCGTGAACTCAGAGTGCTCCTTCGTGTCAAGTCTCAATAGCCTGGTCGCCTTTACACCATGCAAGGCTTCCAAAACTTCATGGGACCATGCCTATCAAAACGAAGCGGAAGTATGGAAAGTTACAGATATGGGTGGTTGTTAAAATGATGGTCCCTTTTTGGGTACCCTAAATATTAGGTGCCGTATTGTAATAGGGATCCAAAATGGGACCATAATTTTGACAACCACCCATATGGTCATGAGCTCACAAGTGAAGTCAAAAGGTTCTCTTGCTTCAAGTGGATCACATCCCCACCTCAAGCCCTCTCTGCACTCCCTACCGGCCCCGGCTCCAAGAATACAATATAACCCTAACATTACCCCTTAAATCCCTGTAGTGTCCATCTTCTTTTCCATTATCTCAATATATCCCCTATATATGCCCCTAAGAATAGGGTTTCGGGTTTAGGGTTGGGGGTTTAGGGCCCTTATGACTGGTGATGCCACAGACACTGCCCCCCCTGCAAAGCCGCCCGCGGTGACGCAAGAAGCAATGGCAAGACCAAAGTAGAAGTTCCTGTCTTCTGATCGTTCAAAGGGTTCTAAGATGTTCTAAGTATTAGGGTTTAGGGTTTAGGTTGGGTTCATATTGGGATCATGGAAAAGAAAATGGAAACTACAGGGGTTATTTACCGGTTATATAGAGTGTATATAGGGGATTATATTGGGCTTATGTGTCTCATTGAGTATGGAGTTTGTCAAATTAAAGGCCCAGGGCCACCAGAGACACTTGGGCTACTTGGGAATTACAGAGGGAATACGGGGTCCCCAGCTAAGGATGCACCACTTTGTCTTCCACAGGAACTTGGAATCTCTCAAGGGCGGAAACCTTAAACCCTAGCCTAAACCCTAGAACCCAAAACCCTATTAAACCCTTAACCCTATTAAACCCCTAAACCCTTAACCCACTCTAGACCAAAAAGCCCTGTTTGCTAAGCGCTTAAGACTTGTTGGTGGTTACTTGGCCTGCCGGCCGGTTCATGACTAGAGTCCAATCGGGTTTAGGGGTTAGGGTTTAATACGGTTCAGGGTTTCATTGGGTTTAGGGTTTAGGTTCGAGGGTTTGATGAGGTTTACCGGTCAGGGCTTTGGATTCAAGAGGGTTTAGGGGTTAGGGCTTAGGGTTTACGCGGGTTTGCGGGTTGGGGTTTGATGGGGTGTAGGTGTTCGGGTTTAGGGTTTAATGAGGGTTTAGGGGTCAAAGTTTTGGGTTTAATTAGCAGGGTTTAGGGGTTAGGGTTCAGGGCTTAGGGTTCGCAAAATCGGGAATCCATTGGGGGACACTGGAGAAATGGGGAACGCTGATAAAGAAATAAGGACATGGTATATTCCTTAATCGAGCGCTAAACCCAAAGGGGTATTGGTTTTGCCTTGTGGATTGTCTCAAGATGCTCCCACAAGCAGGCGCACACGAGCAATGCTTCCTTGCTGTTTTTCCTTCTGTATACACGGCACCCCTGCTATCAACACTGCTCTTGGCCTTCTGTTTAGTCCTGGACACATGGACCCCTGACAGGTGCTCACTGTCAGGATCAAACTTGAGCGGCTTTGAGTACATAAGCTGACCCAGCTGTAGCTACAAGGTAGCTGAGGGATCTCTCTCCTTTCCTGGAAAGGGGACTGGGAGGAAAGGAATTGAAGCTCTAATGTGCTTTCAAGTTGCTCTCTCTGTGTAGCACACTCCATCGATGACCAAAGGGACGAGTTTGCAACACACTTGGAAACAACTCCAGGACATTATGGTCCCAATTTCGAACTCTAGACCTTCTACACCGCTATAGCATCTTACATGACCCACCCCTTCACCCCTCGGTACAAAGAGGCCATGACAAAGAAAACAGTTGATGTCTGATGCTTGAGGCTCTGCTTGGTGAGCTGTGACTCTGGCTTCTTGATGGTAGCAGTGGCAAGCACCACGTAGCAAAGGACGAAGGTAAAAACCTCACAGACTTTAGGGGTTTAGGGTTTAGAGTTTGGACACGCGCATCGCTCACAGCAGGCACGGCTACAACTGTCTGAACGGGGTCCACTCTCCCTGCACATTAATCGAAGAGCACTACTGGGTTTAGGGTTTAGGGTTCAGGGTTTAGGGGATTCAGGCTGGATGGTCTGAGGATTCTACAGGTAATACAAATGGACCTCTATTAAGGCGACTATAACCCCAATATATACTCTATTAGAATAAGGTAGCTTCCATTTTCTTTTCCATTATCCCTACATAACCTACAGGTGACAACAACGGGAGATGATGCCGGGAGTACAGTAGCGATCTGACACACCTCCAGAGTGAGTGTAATCAAAAAGTTGTCATGAAGTCCAAACACTTAACAGACCATTTGCTAAGTGTTAACCTCTTCGCAGCAATGCGCGGCAGCAATGTAAAAGACACCACTTGAAGCACACCGGGCAGAATTGCAGAGCTCTGCCGAATTGCGTGCATTATGGTTGCTGGCCTTTGTCTACAAGAAATACTTACTTTGGGCTCAGTGCACAGAGAGTTGTGTGCAGGTTGGAGTGAGTGTGGGGCTTCTGACGCAGGTTTTAGAGTCTTCTGCACTTTGAAGTAGCCCAAAAGGGACAGAGAAAAAAATCTCATACCTGCGGGGGCTTAGAACTAGAAGGGCTTGTTGAGAGCGTCAAAAAATCGTGACATGTCTCACCTGGCCACCAAACATTCGTACAACTAGCTGATAACCCCGTGCAACGTGCGGCGCAGAGGTTGAAACCAGACCGTAAGCATTGCAACCCAGAATCGCTCAGACCGTCTGTGCCCTAACCAAGTAACCTGAAAGCATACACAGGAACGCTGAGGGTCCAAACTACATAATTATCATATACTCCCCATGCGATTCATGGTGTGAGAGTCACAAAGGATATGATCACCATATTGTGGACTTCTGGGGGCAGCAAGCTGGTGTCTCCATACTTTCGCACGGCAGCCTCGACCCCTTCGTCCACACGCCCAGAGCCTTTCACCCAGAAAGCCCACCACCCCCTTTTGAGGAACATACTACAGGGGCCTAAATAATTACCAATATCCTGTTGAGATCCATTTGAGGTACCATAGACCATAATTGTATAAGGAATATGGAACCATGATATGGGTAATTATTTGGGCCCCTATGTTACCCTGAATGATACTAAGATCCCTAATATGATTTATGGTATATTCCTTGGCTAAGGGATAATGGGCTTTCGGGGAGCCTGACCCTAAACCCTAAACCCTAAATCCTTTAGGTTTTAGGGTTCAGGGTTTAGGGTCTGAACCCTAAGTTTCCACGCTTGGCAGCATCCTGGCTACTCTGGGGCACCGGCCATTTCGACCACGCTGGCCTGGATCATGGTATGTCCTGTCCTGGGCTTTTTAGGGTTTAGGGAGCTTGGACATGTATTGCGGCTACTCGCAATTTGCCCATGTGGGATTGCCCCCAAAAACGAGGAACCTCAAATGTAAGAAGTCCTACTCAGAAGGGGCGCCTCTTTGCGGAGACACCCTTACAAAAGTAGAAGCCCCCAGGCCTTCGGACCCTCTCCTATTACTGCACGCGGTCAACAGTTGGTAGCACAGCATTCTATAAGGGCCTAGACATGTACGAAATCGGTGAGGTCTGTTTTGGGACCACTTACCATAATTATACAAGGAAGTTAGGACCAACATATTGGTACTTTGCGTAACCTTCCCCGTATACAACCCAGTTCCCATGTCATTTTCGATTTTTCTTTGTCATTTGATTCTCCACTATTGGGAAAATACCGTACCCAAAACCCTTCTCCCTTGGTAAGTCTTCCGGCTTCTACCTGAACCCCTTAGTAAGTATTCCGGCTTCTACCTGAACCCCAAAAGTTGGTAAAATGATAGCCCGAAGCCCCAAACATAGCCCAACATACCATTATTCTACATACTTTTTGGGGTCCACGGCTTGCCTTGGGTTGCTCTGCGCTGTTCAGGAGACTGCAGGATCTCCATATTCACCCTGAACCCTAAGACCCTAAACCCTATAATATCCCTATAATTATGTGGGGTGTTCCCTTAGCCGTAAACCGTCATCCCTTCACGCTTGAAGGACCAGGGTCTAGGGTTTAGGGGAGGTACATACACTAGCATGAAGTCGTACATTGCAGAGGAGATACAGGTTCGGTGTTAAAAGATAAAGCCAAGTCTTGCGGAAGGGAACATTTAGGCGGCTGCCTGAAGATATGAGACTCTTGGGGTTATGTTAAAGGTCTATGTGCCACCCCAAGAGAGCCTAAAAGAATTCTACGTGCTAATTTTCTCCCTTGGTAATCTTCCCCCACCCCACCGAAAAATCAACATCCACTCCATCAGTTCCGGTATGTATTAAGGAAAATATAGGTCACTAGGAGGGTAGAGGAACCCTAAACCCTAGGAAACCTTAACCTAGGAACCCTAAACCCTGAACCCAGGCCAGGTGATTAAAGGGCTGCAAATGTTCGGAGACCACAGCGGCCCAAAGCCTTGAACCCTAAACCGTAAACATCCTCCTGCCAAGACTGCAAGGACGTAGGGCTTAGGGTTTTAGGTTGTATGTAAGGGCTTGGAAGAATGTTGAAGGCAAGACCAAGTCCTAGTAGTACCCCGGGAATGGTGGAGAATCGAATGGAACTTGCAATGGAGACTGCATGTCTATAGGGGTGTTTGAGCTTATGCCAGTAGGGACTTCAGATCATGTTGAGATCAATGTCAGCTACCCCCTAACATGGTTTACACGGAAGCTGGAACTATACCCTTGCTATTTGTTCGGTCCCTTAGTAGAAGGACCTCAAGACTCAACATAAACATTGCATTTTTGAATCGTGGAGTTTCCCATGCCCATATGATACGATCCAACCCCCTTAATGTGGTTGAATACTCCCTCCCCTTAAGGAGAACTACGTAGAATAATGTTGGAACCCTGCCGGTTACGACGGTCTATGGAGAATATTCGTTATTACTTCCTTGCCCGCAAGAATTGACATCCCCACTCCTAGAAAATCAACTCTTCCATTGCGGGGGATTATTATTTGATTGCCCTAACCCCTAAAATCCTAAACCATACCCCTGAACCACCCAAAACCCTAACCCTAACACCTAACCCTAAACCCTCACCCTAAACCCTAAACCCTTTTCAGGGGAAGGATTGCCGCCACCAGGCCACCCTGGCTGCAAGAAGTGAGCTGTGCCTTTGCCGGTGCCTGGGCTGCAAGACACATGAGTCGCGTTTTTTTAGTGGGGTTTAGGGTTTAAGGTTTAGGGTTTGGTGGTTAAACCTAGTAAGATTATATTCCTTACATTAAATACTATACCCCAAAAGGAGGAGATAATCTTACTCTATGTTGGGTACCATACTATCCCCAAATAAAATCCTACTCACAGGGGGATCTATCAAAATGAGGGGTCCCTTGAAAGGAGATATACAAGCTTATGTAGGTGTTCTATAGGGATGTCAGGACATTGAGTCATGAAAGTTTCCAAAAGTTTGGGGGGTCCATGTGAAAAGGATGAGCATATATTGGGGTCTATACTGTCAAAGGTTAGAAGTATGGGCCCCTAATATGGGCCATCAGGACTTTTTAGGGGGATTCTAGGGACCCTTAAGGGTACATATAGGGTATAAGGAGCCCAGGGTTAAGGGCCCATACTAGGGACCCATGGCTTTAACCTTAGATACTGGGAGCTTATGGAAGCAACCACATGGCCAAAGGAGCTTGGAGCTGAGGCCTGAAGAGGCCTGGGTCTAAGGTTTGAGGGCTGAGGGTGTAGGGGTTTGGACTGAGGGATTTAGGGTTTAGGGTTTCAGGTCGTGGGGCTTGGGGCTAAGGTTTGAGGACTTGGGGTTGAAGAGGTTAGGCGTTTTCATTGCCTCACCTGCAACAACCCTCAGGTGTTGGCCAAAATCTTTGCCGTCCCTAAACCCTAAACCCTAAACCCGAAACCCCAACCCCCGAGGACTCTAACCCTAAACCTCAGCAGTGGCTTTCCCAGGCAGCTCTGGATCCCCAGTGCTTAAACCTCCGTAGAAATAGTACGAAACACAGGTGTTAACCACAATGGTAGGTATTATAAGGGCCTATGGGATACTACCTGGTTATAACTTGCGTTTTTATAGACCCTTATAGTCCCCCTCAAGTAGATAGCATATGGCTTTGGGCGGTACATTATAAAAAGATCTCCGTATACCCCATATTCTATCTACTCAAATGGGACTATAACCTCAAGCTCGTAGCATCTTGCAAGGCAACAGGTGTGGTGCTAGTCATTTCCACAATAATTATAGGGTTCTATTGGGATAATAGGAAATAAAATGGAAACTGCAGGGATTATGGGGGTTGTATAGGGCTTAGGCTTTAACGCCCAAAAAACACTCCCACAACGCATAGTCTTTCTCATGCTGCTGTATCTGGAATTTTTACTAATATGGGCATGCAGGGGCTACTATTTGGGTGAGGAGATCCAATTTGTTCTTGGATGTGGGGGCGCGTATACGGCGTATAGCTGAGTCACTGAGTCATCACTAGGGCAGGTGATCATGTTAGGCCGCCGGGGATGTGAAGTAGGGGATTGGGCTCGCAACAAGGGTGCAGGTTTCAAGCTCCCTGTTTTTATTTCAGCCGAGGCGCCAATCTTGTGGAAGATGCTAACCTTAGGTGGTTCAGGGTTTAGGGTGCTGGCAAATGGTCGAGATCCGATATGGCGTGTTGTGCAGACTTCAGCCACCACCGTCTCTGCTGCAAAAATACAAGAACCCTTCAGGTAAGACCAAGACGTTGTATGGAAAGCTTTCAACAAAAAGGGAAGATGTACCGGATCACGCTGTCTGCCACCCACCGTCCCCAATCAGGACTATCAGTGACAAGCACCAACAACAGAACGACATAATACCCTTTGCCAACTAGTTGGGAGATTGGATAACTACAGAATGATCTCTAACGAGGCCGCTCATGCGCTCCATTCGACATTGACCCGAAAAAGCCGACTCTGCGAATGAAAATTTAGACGGCCAACCCCTGCACCCTAAACCCATTCTGCACCTCGTTTCCAACCCATGTTCATCTGCAAACCCCGTACTTTCGCCCCCACTAACATGAACATGCCGAAGGTGGACAGCCCCTTTAAAAAGGTGCATCCTGGGTTCCGTATTAGTTTGAGATTTGAGAGAAGGTATCCCCAACAAGCACAGAGCAACCAAAGCCCCTGCAGCAGCTCCCGCAGTGAGCTGCACGGGGATGTAGGTGCCAAATTCTAGCCAGCTGCAGCTGCCTTCTTTGCGGTTTATCTGTAATCCCCTTAGACCTATAAGCAACGTATTATGTTTCGCAGATCCCTAGGGTCATGCTATAATAGAGATGCAGAAATACTTCTTAAGCAGACTACGGTTATAAGGCTCATACCTCCAGGGCTAGAGCTCTGTTTTACGAGTGTAGGGCTACTGCTGTAGGGACAAAAGAAGGGTTATTGAAGGATGATATAGGTGTTATTTAGGGTTTACGGTCGAAGTTGTAGGTTTGCAGAACTAGCATGTGGGTGGTTGTCAAAATTATGGTCCCTTTTGGGATCCCTACTATAATGCGGCACCTAATATTTAGGGTACCCAAAAAGGGACCATAATTTTGACAACCACCCAACCTAAACCCTAAACCCCAAAATACTATAATCCTTATTAGAGGGACCCCTAAAAAGGGTATCCCTAAATTTTGGGAAACCCCCATGTGTGTGGGAAGAGTGGGCCTTGCTCTGACTAACCGACACGTCTACTTCCTGGCCATGGCTGTAATCAACTTCTGTGAGCATAGGCTGCAGGACTTTCAAAGAACGTTTCCGAGAAGGCTGGCTTTTTTGCTAGGATCTAGGATTCCTGGGCTTGAAAGTCCTGAGTTGAACTTGATCTGCCCATTGTGCGCACAAGCTAGGCTCCTCTTCCGTGCTGAAACAAATGAGATCCACAAATGAAGACCCGCAACCAAGCATCAGTTGGCATGCATCCTAGTGCTCATGGATACTCTCCAACGGAATGGAAGAAACATCCACCACATCCCATGGATCCCGAGGAAGGACCACCCCACCTGCCGGGTCCACAAGGGACGATCAAGTATACACTAAGGTCCTACCATGTGTGCGGATCACCCCCGGAACCCCTTACATCACCACGGCCTCGCAGTTTCACCTGAGCTGCTTTTCAGTAGGGCTTGGTCCATACCCTCCCCCAAACTAACACCAAAGGCCTCAAGGAATCTAGGTAGACTGGTGTCCCATGAAGAGGGCACATGGCGCTTCATGTTGATTTGGAGAAGCGGCTTTGATTTCTTGGATGTCGTCTACGGTGCTGTCCTACGCCTTCCCCCTGTTTAGCGCACCATCCGCTAAATTGGATTAAGCCCCAAGACTCCAAGACTAACGTCGAATCCCGATTAGGTCGGGGGTCCTCAATAATGTAAAGCTTCTGGAACATTATTCTTAACCCCCTATTCGATTTGGGATCCCCATAAGGTAAAACAATCTGACGGAAAGATTTCTGAGGATTGTTTTGATTAATTCAAACTGTAAGTTGATTTGAGAGAGATTTTCTATGATCTTAGTCGATTGCAATTGCGTTTAATAGGCTTTCAAGACCAGACCCTTTAACGTAAAGGCCGAGGAGCCTTCCCTTCCTAGACTGAGCAAGTCCTTATGGGTTCAATAGAAGCCGAAGGATCCCTCTTCCTTTACTGGCTTTAATAGGAGCCATAGGATCCCCAGACCCCCAGTTCGTTTTGAGGCCTGTTTAGTACGGAGACTACCCGTTTTGTTTGGGGGGGCCCCACACTAATCAGTCTCCCACATTACTCGACGCGAAGCAATAAAGTTGGCAAGTCTGCAAAGATTTGCGAGTGTGGTTCGAGATGGTGTGTTCTTCATGTGAGCGGCTTAGGACTCAGGTTTCGCATAAGTGTAAGTAGTGCAAGTGCACTTGAATCTCTAGCGCCACGCGCACACTTTCCCAGCGGGCCCACATTCCTCATTCCAAAGTCATACCCTGAATGGTATTAGGACCCCTAATATGATTGAGGGTGTATTTCTCAAGTAACCGTTCTCGGGCTCAGGGGCCCGTAAAGCTGCAATTGCATGCATGAAGCTTGAGAACATTAAATCTGCAAAAAACGAGATGTTTGATTGACGGTTGGATGATTAAACGTACCTGTAGGTAACCTGGCAAATGCTCACCGGTGGGACTTGATAGTAAGGCCTGTTTGCAATGCGACTGGTGCTCTGGCAATCCTCAAACACAAAGGAGCCTACAAAATTAGGAACCTAGTACAATCATATCAGACTCACATTACGGTTCATGTTTTGCGGGTGGACGTTGCCCAAAACCTCCTGCACGCTTATTGCGTACGCCCCAGGACGGATGCAGCATTGCAGCAAAGGAGCTGGATTCCCAACATTTGACTTAACCTCAAAACTGGCTACATAGCACAGCCTAAAGTCCGTTTGTAGGCCTGCACTTGAAACCATTGACTCGAAACCCCTGACTAAAAAGCCCTCAAGTCGAGAACCTCCCTTGAACGGTTAATTCTAAACCTTGAACTCTAAACCCAAAACGACTTAAATGGCAGTAGTGATAGCAATCACTTTGGTAATTGCAGATAGCAGCAAAAGTCACAGTACTGGTGAGAGTCACTTCACAATCATGCCTTACAACCCTTTCCCCTAAACCCTGAACCCTAAACCCTACTTAGAACTAAACCAAACTTAGAACCCTAGACCCTAAACCATCCTTAGAACCCTGACCCTAAACCATACTAAGAACCCTAAACCCCAAAACATGCATAGCCCGGTGACGGCCAAGGAGACGGCCGGGTTGAAGTGGGCCCCGGACACGTCGCCCAAGGCATAGATCATGCCTTCCCGGGGAGACCAATACCCCTGAATTAAGGGGATGTATAGCGGCATACAGGGATATATAGGGTTCAGGATGCGGGGTTGCCAGGGAGCCCAAAACCCCTTAACTAAGGTATACCTTACGTAAATCATATTCAGGTCCCTAAGACCATTTAGGCTGTATTCCTTGTTCCTTGTTTAAGGGGTATTGGGCTCTCTGGATTTCAGAGCTCTTCCTATACCTCCGAAAGCTAGGTTCCCAAGTAAGCTCTTGATAGAGGCACCCTATTTCCTCATGTTCCGCTTTTATCAGGAGACAACCCCCCCAAGAAAAGGGAAGAAGGGTACTACTGGGGTACCTAGAAACCTACCTAAACCCTAAGCCCTAAACCCTATAAACCCTAAAGCCTCAACCCAAGGTTGGAGGTATGGAGCTGTAGCATGGGCCTTTAAACGACTTTTTTGGGAAGGATTCTGGATGCCTTGTAAAAAGCTTCTGGGCAGGGTTTAGAGTTTTAGGGCTTCAGTACAAGCGTGGCGCTGCAAGCACGGCAATGTCTGCGGGGTTCAGTTTAGGCTTTAGGGTCTAGGGGTTCAGAGGTTGGCTTGGGTAGGGCTTGGGATTCAGTAGGGGTCAGGAGGGTTGAGCATCGGCTTTTACGATCTTGAATCTAAGGTTGGATGGGCTCCATGGAATCAAGACGAAAGGATCGGCATTCGAAGTCGACGGTGAAGGTCTATGCGCAGCCCCCCACCTTCTATAGAGCCCTCTTATGGCTTCGCCATCTAGGCCTGAAAACCCAGACCGGCCCAAATCCAAAACCTGAATCCAAAGCGCAAAACCCTAGACCCTAAGCGCTAAACCCTGAACCCAG
>CAJNIZ010003333.1:0-23509 GCA_905231905.1 Symbiodinium pilosum | reverse complement strand
AAGCCCAGCACAACTTGCCCTGTGCTGGGAACACCGCAACAGCTCAAGCTCCAAACCCATCATATCATCATATATCCCCCGACCGTGGACCCCAAACACTCCAGACGTCCAATAGTGCCCTAAACTCGCACCCTGAACCCCTAAACTCCTTCTTGCAGGAGTCCCTCATCCAGAACAGAATGCAACTCAAGGCGGCAACTTGGTCATCCCAGCGTTTCTCAGAGAGGCTTCATAAATACCTGAATCAAGGGGTACCTCCAAAATCTGCTTCTAATCTCCTCTGCATCCCACTAAATTCCTGCAGGCCCCTGAGAAATCACCTATTTTGAGAACCCCTGCACCAATAAATCAAATCCCAAAGTTCCTACAGGTATTCAGAATTGAGAGACTGGTCTTGGAGGTTGGGCCTCCCACGGCTCCTGCGCGCGAAGCAAAGCAGAGGATCGCCATGAAGGTTTTTTGTGCATCAAAGGCTCTGAGAAACCGAGTCATGGGGGGCCAAACCGCTAGAAAAGGGCTTCGTAGGTTAGGCTTGAGACACAAGAGGAACGGGCTCACCATATCCTTAACTACCTGCCAGCTATCCCCCATGCAGGACTAAGTGCCCGACTGTGAGGGGCCGTACTATCTCAATACAGGGTGCTAGGAGCGTCCTGGTCTTCGGGCTTCTACATTGGACCCCCCCCCCCCCGTTTTCCAAGTTCGGTAGCCACAGTCTCAGCCATACACAGGTTAATACTTAGCAAAGGAACTTGGCAACCCAAAACCCTATAACCAGGACCTTTGTAAGAGTCATATGACAGGTTATGGTTGTCATAGAGCCCCTGCTTTGGGGGTTGGAGTAACCAGAAAGAACTTACTGCATCCGGCTGATAAAGAAGCTGGAGCTGATGCCTCTAACCTTCAGGGTTGCAACCGAGGGTAAGGAATGGTTTGAGGGTCACCAGGGGTTCCTTTTTTGGGTCCCCAACCTGAGGACCGTACTTCAGGGTTTAGGGTTTAGGGGAGAAAACTATGTTGGGTTCCCCCCGTGTTGGGGAACTAGCATTTCTTAACTTCAATAGATTTTTGCCTCCGATTCCCAGCCTCATTGGCAGGTCGCTAAAACGTTGCATCCTTACATCCTGCAGGTTCAAGATCCTGTGCCCTTGGGTGTTTTGGGTTTAAGGCTTTAGGGTTCGAGGTTTTAAGGTTTGGGGTTTGAGGCTTTATGGTTTGAGGCTTTGAGGTTTTGGGATTTGAGGGTTATTTAGGGGCAATTAGACCTTCTCGTGGTGGGGTTGAATGGAAGACCTTAGTCAGGGTGCACTGAATGTTCGCCTCTCCCAGTCAACAACATCACCTCAGTTCTGTGAGCCATGCTCAAGACAACGGCCCCTGGTTTTCCCGAGACTACCTAGGACCCCAGGTTGATAAAGCAACATGAATTGCCATGCCGGTTCATTACTGTAGTCCCCCCAGTCCCATAATAAAAGCACTACTTCTAATGCATAAGGTTATGCTAAAATAATTCCCAAAGAAATAGGAGATGGGAGCAGACGTAAGGACTGCATCCTGAATTCACCTTTGATTCCATGACGACCCGACTTCTTGCAGCAGTTCACACGTAAAGCCCTAAGGCAAAGGGGGACACATATTCAAACCCTATGATGAAGTCCTGCCAAAGATCTACTGCATACCATGTAGATACTCTCCTCCTTCTAGTGGGAGGACGCCACCCAATATTAAGTAATCCCATTATATACGGGGAACCTTCAGTATTAGGGTGTCATAACGAGTCATAACCCCTGATAAGTTCCTAGACATCCTGAACCCAAAGCCCTTTGCAACCACTGTCCTCCATGAGTCGCTCATGTGCAATCATCTCCACCTTGCTTTCAAGCTTTCAGCTTCGCAAACATGATGCTTCTCTGTTCATTCTTCTTTTCTACTATGCGTGGTTTCGGGATTTACTCTCTGCGTCTTCTTCTTCTTCTAAAGGCCACATGCGCCCCCGCAAGGGGGAGCATCAGGGCTTCGCCCAGTGGCCCCTTCCCTTTCTGATTGTACAAAAGGTGTGGAGATCACCCTAAAGAACACAAAGCTCCTTCCTTTCTCCCCTTTTTTCCCTGAATCCCATTTCCCAGTGTCCTTCCAGTTGTTGCATCTCCGTTCTCGTAACCTGCGGAGAAATGATTCCCTCGCCGAGGAAGGGTAGGCCCATACCACGAAGTAGTAAACCAGAAGACCTCACCAAGTTAGCTTTCAAGCTTTCAGCTTCTCAAAGATGATGCCTCTCTCTTCTTTCTACTTTTCTACTATGAGCAGTTTCAGGATTTAGGGTATAGGGTGGCTCTCTCTCTCTCCTGCCTCTCTCTCTCTCTCTCCCTGTCTGTCTCTCTCTCTCTCTCTCCCCCTGTCTCTCTCTCTCTCTCTCCCCCTGTCGCTCTCTCTGGCTCTCTCTGTATCCCCGCAACAAGAACACTAAGGCATGCCTTGACATGTCCAAGCTAAGCTGAGCACCGCTTCCTCAGAGAGCCGGTAGCCCAGCCGGCAGAGGGCGCTAAAGAGCGCTGGGGTAAGGCCTTGTGACTGCTTGAGGTTTAGGGTTTGTTTGGGGTTTTGGGGGGTTTGGGATGAGGTGAAGACTTGGCGGGTTAGCGTGAGCCTCTTTTAGGGGGTGTAGTGCGAGGTATCCATTTGGACTAGGAACGCTGAGCCATGGAGAAAAGGAACTGTGATGGTGCGTTTGCTGAAAGAGCAGTGTGCATAGTGTGCCATCTACAGTACAGGGACTTCAAGATCAACGTTCTCAGACCCATCAATCATCCGGTGACTACGGCTTGTTGCTCAATATTGGTCCACAGAGTACCAGCGTCCCTCATTGCTTCAAAGCTAGGAGGGATGCCGGAATCAAAGATTGCAAGGCTTTGGGGCTGCAGGTTTACATGGGGAGTTGCATGGAATAAAGCGCGCAGCCTTGAAAGCTGCCGAGCTCTGGAACTTGCATTATAAGTACTCCCTAGAGCATGCGCCAGAATCGAAAGGTTTCGTTACTAGGCCTTGCACAACCCTATAGGTTGGCGCCCCAAACAAAAATTCAGAACACCAGTTGATTACCTGCAACACCAGAAGCCCCTTCAACGTACAATTGCAAGCCCACAAGCATGCTTGCTTCACAGAGGCAGGGGAGAGTCGTGAACAAATACTGGGATGAAGGGGGCTCGGGCTCGAAGGGTTTGTGGAGTGTCCACAGCTTAGATTCGACAGTAACCCTCTGCCTAAAATGACCCATTGTGTGAGGGAGAATGGAAATTCTGCCGTCAGCTACTGCGACGGGATACATCCTGTCCTAACTTTACGTTGAACAGCTGACGTCAGCTCAGGCCACAGCATTGGTTGGCATTCGAGATGTGGGGGAACTTCGGCCCAACATTGCACATGTTGACCTGATCTGGGGAACAAGAACATCAAACACGAAGCTGACTGGCTTACCTTCCGTAGGTGAGAAGGGCGAGCTCTGCATGGACATGTGCAGAATACCTCGACTTGATGGGTAAATCTCTCGGTTTACTTAGTTGTTTCTTCTTCAGTCTCATTCCGAGGAACACTGGTCCAAGTATATGACTTTCAACGAAAAGACTTTGGGCCTAACACTTTGATCTGACGGTTTTGAAGGCTCGTGCAGCGCATGGTGTCCTACAGCGTGTTTGTTCTACCTGCAATAGCTGCTAGCGAAGGAGATGGCTCATGACTGCCGGGACAAACTTGGCTACAGCCTTGGATGCCAAACAGCTGTATTTGTGAGTATATTTGAGGGTCCCCATAATAAGGACTGTAGTATATTTTGGGGCGTATATTGGGGTCTCCTGATTTAAGAAAACTATCATGTGAGCTATAATCTAAACTCCTTGTATCCCCGTTAATAGCCCCTACAATCCTCCCCTACATGATCCCTTATGTAAACCCCTTTAGATTTAGACCATAGCTCATACGCTGAAAAGGCAGCGGAACAGCGCGGGAAACAAATTCGATCATGTTCCGAATAATTCACTGCTGGTTAGAAGGGAATAAGACAATATGATCCAGTTATGTCACCTAGGGGTTACGTAGGGATTATATTCCTTTCTTCCGTACTCACCACCAATAAGATAAGGTGCAACAAGCATTCGTCGGCAAAATCATCCCCAAAGTTGAAGCCTACATCCCCAAACCTGTCCTGAGCATTGCTACTATTATTATCCCTATTATTATCAGTATTATTATTACTAGTATTTCTATTCTTATTACGATTGTTTCCAAGCAGCCACCCCCAAGCACAAATTCCGAACTCCCGCATGCTGGGTTACTGGCATGACAGCAGTCGCCTCATGCAGTTTTGGCTTCTTGCATGCACTGCGGGACGAGGCTGCAAGCTGTTTACATGAATTCAGAAGGCTTCCCACAAGCCCTGCATGCATGTATTCCCAAGTTCCACATGATTGCAGGGTGGTAGTGCCGGGGCTCTGTTCGAATGAATGTCGCATGTATTAATTACACTCTTCGGCGCACATAGGGACACGGGCTTTAGTTTCTTAGCCCATGTCAACAGTTCAGAAGCTTTGGGGCCACTTCCGTGCAGTTGTGTCTGTCGTTCATGTCTCAATCTTGCGGTAGTAAGCCGCACTGAGAGTACTCGTGCTTGCATCCATCCTTATTAAAACATCCCGGACTCTCTTGGTGCATTGCAGTTCCAAACAAGCAGGCCAGTGCTATGTATACAGAGCATTGTGAAAACTAGTTAGATCAGCTGGCCAAGGGTCCAGCGCCTTTTGCATTGGGGTTCCAACAGACGAGCTGAGCCGAAAGCCCCCGCCTTCCAGGCTTATGCGTATTTCTACTTCGGGTGGCAAGAATTAGAAGGCGCTTTTCAATGGATCAACGTACAAGACGTTAGGCGTATCGGTATACGATGTCTCGATGTCTGCAGAACTTCGTGACAGGTCTGCATGGGGCTTACGAAATTAAGTTAGAGTTCGGATAAACCCATGTATTGCAACTAACGATGTGACTAGGTCGTTTTTTTCCCAGGGGTGCCCTGCCGAATGCTGCTGGTACGCATGTCCCAGAAAGAGATAAATGTCAAACCACCATCGCCGACGCTGACTAAGAGGCTGCCTAAACCCTAAATCCTAAACCGAGTCTCGAATTAAGTCGGGATCTGTATGGACTGTGTAGAGCTCCGGGTGATGAGACCTTCCCCGAACAAACCGCAACATCAGGCAACCCGAGGCCATGGAAATGGAGAGTAATCATTTGGGGTTTAGGGTTTAGGCCCCTTTGCGGGATTCCATTTTGCTGTGGGGAAGTGCAACGGCTCACATGAGGCCAATGGCAGCAGCATCCGGCAAGATCAGATTGCAAGAGACCAGAATCCTCCCAGCAGTTGAAGTCCATCATGTGTTTGGGGTGGGTTGCGATTTTATGTTTTGGGCTTGGTTTCGTGAAGGCTTAGACCCAGGATTCGGGATTGACTATTAAAGGTATACACCTAAACACCAAAATTATGTAGAATCACGGCCTGTCAGGCATTTTTTAAAGTCTACACCTAAACCCCGAAAGTATGTAGAATAATGGCCTTTCAGGCTATCTTTAAGCGTTTGGGGCCTTTAGTTTACCTACTTCTGGGGCCATGCCAGGAAAACCACTGCTTTCGTTACAGCCACCCCCGAGCCACAGCACCCTGAGATCCCAAAAGCGCGCACGACTAATGATCCCCATATAACCCCCTAGTTTAGAGGCTGAAGGTGTATAGGGTTTAGGGTAAATGATCCCCATATAACCCCCTGTATGGCGTAGGGGTTTGGGGCTTAGGGTTAATGATCTCTATATAACCCCATTGTATCCTTTAGGGTTTAGGGCTTTGGGTAACCTCCTATATAGTGTAGAGTTCAGGGTTTAGGGTTTAATGACCCCCATACAGCCCCTCTACATAGTTTAGGGGTAGGGCTTAGGGTTAATGATCCCTACATTACCCCATTATATCATATAGTTGAGGGGTTTAGTCTTTGGGGTTAATGAATGATGGACGATCCCTCTATTATCCCCATATAGTTTAGGGGTTTAGGGCAATTGACCCCTATATTTCCCCTGTGTAGCTGTATATATGAATAACGGGAGAATCACATGAAAACAAAAATGCACATGAAATGGAAACTGAGATGTCCTGATGAAGCTGCCTTGTCGGCAGTAGAAGTTTTGGGTGGTCGCGACTGTATACAAGTGCTGTGCGCCAGGATTTCTTGGATCAGGGGAGGTTCCGCTCGGATTGAACCCCAGGGCTTCCTAAACCTCATAGGCCTAAAAGCCTGAACGGCCAACACCATATATGTGGACACGGTAAGCCCACAGAACCCTGCATCTTTAACCCAAAGCGATTCCAAACATGTAGGGGTTCTATACAAGTAGGCGTCTTGAGAGGTTGTATGGATTCTATATGGGTCATATAGTGTTGATAGGCCGGTCCAGGCCTCACTGGCAAGTGGCAATTGTTTTGTGGCTCCTTTCTAACTCTGATGCGGCACGTGAAGTCCTGATATTGTAGTTTCCCAAAATGAGGGGACCCAATATAGACCCCCCCAAACCCTATGATCCTTATCATGGGGACCACAAAGAAAGGTACCCCCCCCCCCCAAATTTTTTGCAACCCCGCATATTGTCCTGCATGCGCAAGCTCTAGGCAAGCCTGCTTCTACATGCCCTACATCCCACTTTGAGCAACACACATCTCCCATACCCAATACCACGGCCCTTGAAATTCATCTGTCAACATTCAAATGCCCTAGATGAGCTCTTCATCGCCATTGTCTGCTGCTTTGTATCCTCCTCCACATAGACCTATCGAGGATTGACTCGGTAGATCCCTCTCCCAAAGGGTCGATTTAGCAATATAATATATACTTGGGCCTTAAAGTAATTATATGAGCCATTGTCTAAACTCCTAGTATCCCCCTTAGTAACCCTTATAGTAGTCCCCTATATAGTCCCCTATATACCCCCCCCCTTTGAGGAGTTTAGACTATAGTTTATATGGAAACCCCTCCAGGGCCTAAGTATACATTATGTATACTATATAGCCAAATGGACCCTTTCGGTCTGGAAGGTCCTTCCACCGCGGCGAATCAGGCTCGTCACTTCTCCGGCGCACGAAAATCTCCTGTGCAAAAGCTACGCCCTGCTGACTTCCCCGAATGAACAGTACTCTGAGTGTGTAAATGCCAGCAAATTACTGTCAGGCCCCTCCAGCGATCTTGGCCAGAATGATTTTTTCAATAGATATTTTGGGCACCAGCTGCCATCAACTTCAAGCTGCGCACTGTATTAACTTGACAGAGAAAACTATAGAAACACATGAGGAGATGCTACCGCAGCATCATCGCAGGTCTGCCTCCTCGGTAAGCAGCGGCTCCGGAGGAAACTCCAGGGACGGCGGCAGACGATTTTTGACCACTACCAGGCCTCAAAGAGAGGGACAAAGTGTAAGTAGGGAGCTAGGGAAGTAAGCACGGATTAAATGCAAGCATGAAGGGCTTTATTAAGGCTTCGGGGTTCAACGCATGTGTATACGGAATCAGAACTACTTACCAACGGCCTGGGCCAACGGATACAAGTGACCACCACTGCTGAGAACAATGATAAAAGAATGCAAACAATATCTACTACCCTTTACATGCATCATATGAAGCTATTGTTGTCTGTGTGTCCGCTCCAGGGTCTACGTGCCTTGGGGCAAAAACTGTAGTACTTCTTGCGCACCTAACTAAGGATCGTTGGTTGAAACAGGAAGCGTGCAAACCAGCTGGAGTTGGGATTGCTTCGCTTTGTCCTATGCCCCTGCCCATATGCATAGTGCAACGCCCTACCACCACCGCCCTTGCATCAGTCATGCGTGTTGTTGAGGTACCAGGAAGGTCTTGCAACTTCTGGAAGGATGAATCTGAGGAAAGCGCGGCCGGTGATCTTTGCACCATACTCCTCGTGGGGAGGCAGTGGAGGATAGCCTCGACATCGGCACAGATTCAGACGAGTTGCCAAGGTGCTTCCAGCAGGGCGGCTCAAAAGCAGGGAACCCTTTGCAACTGGCCCTCTTCTTCATTTTGTACTAAGTATCCTGTTACTGAGGGTTGTTCAAGAGACTTGCACGCTGAGACGGAACTTTAATCGCCCCGGGCACTGCAGGGACAAGGACATCCGCACCTTCATTCATGGAAAAAAACAGAGACCTCATCATTGACATCAAGCCCCCACGTCCCATATCCTTTCACTCTCAAGATATCATTTGCCCTGAATGTGCACATTGCCAGACCTTCAACACCGTCTCTGACTCCTCGGCGCGTGCCGAAATCCTGCCTATGAAGAAGGGGCCCTAGATAACCCCAATTGAGGGTAATTACCTGGAGGGTCTTGGAATAGGATCCCTTGTAACAAGCTAGCCTTTGAATGATGGTGCAGTGGTAGGGCCTCAAAAGCCCAAGTAATGGTACCTGCGGCCGACACTCCAACAAGCTCGATTGACCGCAGATCATCCAAGTGAGTATAGCATGCAAATTTACATGTTGAAGCTGGCACGGGAAATCATTGGCCAGGTCTTTAATTCGCGGATAGCCTAATTCAAAATGCTCCAAACTGCTCGACCAGCCCCAAGATTGCAGTTGGGAATATAAGGACTCTCGCATTTAGGGGGGCCCTATTTTGTGGAAACCACAAAAAGACTCCAAAAGAAGGCTTTACTCCTTCTAGGATCTCTTGCGTGCAGCCATCTCGGAGTCACAAAGCCAAATTTCCGCCCAGATGCGGATGCCCAAAACCTTAGCGACAACACAAGATGACTCGCACTACGCACGGAAGGTTGGCCTTCCAAAGCGTTGACACCAAAACATGTTTTCTCCGCAGTGATACATTCTGAGCTATGTATACTGTAACTCTTCCGAAAGCCCTGACACCTCCGTTGCATGGAAGATTCAAACTGGGGTTGGTTTCTGAGGGGCCAGCTCCTGAATGCCTTCTCATGCCACTAAGGGCCCCATTGCCATTCGGACTTTTGCCGGCCAGGAGTTCCAAAGTCAGGGGTACCTATGGGGGCCCTGCAACAAGGATTGTAGCATGGTGGGGTCTACGTTTGCATTACATTGGGGTCCCGCTATTCGGAGAATCTATCAATGATTTCAACTTGAGAAATGTTCAGACTCGCGGCAGGGCCTAAAACATGTTGAGCAGCGCGAAGTCTCTTCATTCTTCATGCGCCTATCGCCTAATTCACCATTCAATATTTGTCGAGTCTATGCCGACGCATTCCCAAACGCTGTCGTCGCCTTGGAAAGCCCTCCATCTCTTTTATTCTTGTGCAAGCACAACAAAGATGTGTGCTGGCCCCAGCGCCTGATCAGTTGGTCTAAAGTAGCAGCCTCAACAAACACGCAAGCGCGCTGGGGGGTATTGATAAAACTTGTGCTTAATATGTTGGCAGCAATTCAGGCTCTCATCTTCTTTGCAGGACAAGATACTTCGCCCGGGAGCGAAAGAAAAGTCTGCCTATTCCCAAATTTTCCACATTCTGTTTACATTGGCGGTGCCTGGAACCCCAAGGCAGGTAAAATAATAACCCCAAACCCCTAAAAATAGCCCAACAAGTCTTTACTCTTTTTACTTTTAAGGCTTAGGTAGGACCATTCCTGCATCAAGCTTGGCATCGCTAAGCACTGGAAAATGCTGCTGCGAGTCGAGGGGCAATGTTCCTTCATTGATGTTATAAGAGTAGCTGAAAGTGTGCCCAGGTTAATTACTACAATATACTACGACATACGATGTTATTCAATAATATACTTTAGTGTACTATAGTATACTACCTGAGAGGTCTTTAGCCGAGGCTGGGACGAAGTGCTTCTGGTAGTCTTGATCCCTCTTGGCCGCCTTCGATGCCTTGAAATCGTCCAGGACCTTGAATCAACACTTGATGAGGTTTAGGTTGACGGTTTAGGGCTTTAGGGATTAGGGTGTTTAAGACTTTATAAGCATGACGTAAGGTGGCGCTTCATGAGCACGCTTGGCAGTAAAAAGCAAGAGTCCGACAAACTGCTAGGACGTTGTACTTCTACGGGGAGGAACAGTCACATTCACATGTTAGCAGCTTTCTCACAAACTTCCTGACTCAATGTCTAAAAATTCTCTTTATATTATGTTGCATCCTGTTAGTGCCCCCGCCGAGGCAAACATATCTAGGACACGGGCAAATTTGGCATCTCGTCGCGGATCACGCGGGTCGTAAAAGGACCTCGGTCACAACTATCAAGCTGACAGTTGCAAAAATAGGGATTCTATTGGGGTCAAATTGGGGATTATATTAGGAATTATACGGGTTAAATTGGGATAATGCAAAAGAACATGGAAACTACTATATTATATAGGTGTTTAGGAATGGAGCCAAGGGAAGCACCACCATTGTTTTGGTGTAGAGTGTTCTGATTGCAAGTCCGGGTACATCTGTCATGTGTATCGGTACCATTGAGTGTTGCCACGTGTTGCTGTCATACTCTCATCCCTAACCTGCAGCTAACCACGGTCTCAGGGCTCAAGACCCAAGGTAACGTCATGATACGTCATGCCGACAATATCTGGCCGCCCATGAAAGGTCAGAAAATTCTGAGGGATTAGATTTCGGGCTTTTGAATTTAGACGTCTGTTGCAGTACGTGGCCTGGTCACGCAAACTGGGCAGAAAGTAATGACAAGGGGATTCCCTCAATTCCCCTTGCTCAGTAAGGAAGGATTTACACGCGAATGCCTCACAGGAAAGCAGCCCAGCAAGGAGTGATGATTTCTGAGCAAAATACATCGCTTTAGCATCATCAACTGGCTGGGCTGCAGACGCATAACCCTGCGATACAGCCAGCTGCATGGTCTCCCTGGTGTCAGGGTGAAATTGTAGTCAGGGGTAGGCATTGGGGCCCCTTGATGATCACAGAGAGGATCTAGCTAGCAAAGCCTGCGTGGCTCCCCCTGACATATGGTCTCCCTGACGTAGATAGAATATGGGGTATAGGGGGTTCTTCTTGTAGTATACCCTAATTAAGCCATATTCTACCTACTTAAGGGGGACCCTAAACCCTAGACCCTATACTCTATGTTTCTTGAGGGGGACCCTAGACCCAAAACCCTATAGCTATCTACTTAAGGGGGCTAACCAGTAGTAAGGGATTGACCAGTCCCACAATATTTTGATACCAAGGGTTTTGACCCAAGAAGGCCATTGCTCAGACTATTTTTGTTACCCTTGGGGTTGCCTGTATTTCTAGGGTTTAGGGTTATAGGCCAACATCGGCATGTTTGACAGATCCCATGCCCGAAGTCCCGAAGCCCTAGTCCCGATAGGATGCACAAGAGCCAAATCTCACACCAGCCACAGTACATGTCCCGATCCTAGGCAAGCCCCGTATTGGGAGTTTGTGAGTAGCACGATTTGAGACAAACTGGGGAAGATGAGGGGCGGTGGTACCGCTTATAATTGGTGGCAAACAGCTCAGACAACGCGCGGTCTACGGGGAATGTGCGATGGGCACCCAACTTTCAAAGTGAATGTTACTGCTGAAATGGGGACTATGCTGTCTGGAGGATATCAAGAAACGAAAGAGCTTGCGCTCCGTGACTCGACTTTCGACTTCGATCCACGCATTGGCCCTTGAAACATGTTCCAAGTTTTCCCTGAGAAGCTCAACATCTTGATCGCAACAGTCTGCATGATGTCATTCATGGAAAGGTCTGCCAATCAGTGCTCATCATCCTCTTGTAATTCGTATCCACAGCTGCCAGCCTCAGTACGGACAGCTCATCGTCAGGATCCGATGCTGCAAGTGCCAGCAATATCCTGGCCTGGGTGGTGCAGCTGAACGGAGTGGCCCTTAGGCTTTCAACATCTGCTACAGAGATTTTGCCCTGACTTACAATTACACAAATCGGGAAGATACTGGCCACGGGTTTGCCAACAGGACAGGGCGTGTCAAGGGACAGGCTTTACCCAGCAGGGGGGAAGGATGAAGCAAAAACTACCAGCTAGGCGCCCAGAACGGAGCGATACTCTGCAGATGGGGAAATCTTCTGATTCTACCCGCGAACACCCTTGGGGCAGAATGTCGAGAAATTTCGCTGCTCCGAAACCTGCTACAGCTTGTGTATGGAGCACTAGAATGCTGGCTGCCGGGTTTGATTATAGTCGCAGCACAAACACCTGGGAGAAACAGAGAGAACAACACGTGTTGTTTCCTAGGTTGACCTGCGGATTATCCGACGCATGGGCTAATTTTGCCCCTGCTAATAATCAACACCCTTACCTCCCCAATACCAAATACTCCCATTATAGTACCATTACATACTGGAAGGAGTATTCATTAGCAGCGGGGCGGGCTTAGTATTTTTGGAAGTGGTTACAGATCACAAATGTCAGAAGTCTCAATGTTCGACAAATACTGTGACAGCAGGAGGTCTAAGCCATGCAACATGATCCACACAAATATTCGTCTCGAAGCCCCCGGCTCCAAATGCTAAACCACCAAACCCTAACCAAGCGCCCATGCAGACCCGCAAGTATGAAACCAAACATATATCCCCCCAGCCCACTATTCTTCTATTTGGCATAATTTTCGTTAGGATCTTTAAGTCTTGTTGTGGAAGGGAGATACGAGGAGCACGTGGGACAGTAGCCCCCTTCCTCTCACAAAAAAAACACTTTCCAGGTTCTACTGTCGTACGAAAAGGATGTATTTATTGTTAGGGGGTGGTGGTGCTGACTGCTACGGGGGCTAATTCCTATGCGCATATACACCCTGTATCACGCTAGCTTACATCTCATTTTCCAATTGGTTATACAGTAATGGGGTAATGACCCCCTAACCTAATTCCTAAACGCCCCTATATATGCCTTTGGTAATCCCAACCTACCTTCATAGGGGACAGGAGCAGGAGGAAAAGCAGATCTGGGAAACAAGCGCTTCGCCGGCGCAGGAGCTGCAAGAGGCCAGTGCAGTCCTTGACTTGAAGAAGGTCTGGGGGTTGAGGGTGTAGGCTTCAGGGGGTAGGGTTTGAGGTTCCAGGCTTTAGCTTAGGATTATGGTGCAGGATTTGAAGCTGTGCGGGTCATAGGCTGCTAAGTGGATACCACTTTGCAGAGCACATCTCCCACATGACAACGCATCTCTTCCTACTTAATGCCACACAGGGTATGTTCATGGGAAGGCTCGCCCGTCAGAACAGATCTGCCTTCTCTTCTACCAACTCAGTGGACAGTACCATGTACCCCCATACTAGGACGACATACCCCCCGCCCCTAGTTTTCGCACGGAAGTTGTCTTATTCGGGAATCTTTAATACTAGGGGGTGAAGGGCATTTAATATCAGTATGACGGGGCTGCTCTAAATCGGATTCCTGCACGCCGCCATCGGTCACGTAGATCAGGCTTGGCGCCTGCAAGAAATGATGATTCAATAGGCTTAATTACTTAGAACTTAAAATGCTTCACAAATTCTTCTGGTTGCCAAACAACTCTAAAGGAGCTATTGGGGGCATTGTTCCAATGGTATCGTTTTGGCGACGTATGAAATACAAGCCTCTAATCCCAGGCCTTAGACTGGACTATCATGCTCGAGGCCAAGCAGTCTTTACATAGTGTTCAAGTCATTCTTAGCATAGGAGTTCTGATAAATTGTGCTGTGCTCGCAAATTCTTTAGTCTCCTTCGCAGTGCTCGCAGTGTCGTACGTACATGGTGAGCTTGCAGGGCGCATGCAACAGCCAAAGCACCCTTGGTTCCCAGAACAGTAGGACACCCAAAGACCTACAAGCCGCTCCCTACATCGACACTCCTCGCACATGTGGTCCCCACTACCCACACTTGCCCAAAATCCTTCAAGAGCTGTATACTGCAGGGAGGCGTTCTGATTGCGGAATGCCTTCTCTGCCGTATGGTAGTACCGGAGGGCCTCAGCTTAGCAGGGGCAACTCAGCTTGCGGTTCACCGCGCTTTGGCTCGCCAGAAGGATGTAGAATTGACAGGGCCTGAGAACCCCGCCCCAAACACGTTTGCCGAAACGTGATTGAGGGTCCTCGGACTCTTCAAGTCCTTTACTTGATTGGGGGAAGGGGTTGAGTAATCAACCCCCCCTACATGATCCTTGGGACAGCAAGCTCACCCTTGTCACGCCCAGCTGCCATGTGCAGGTGTCGGATGGCAGGGGAGTGAAGGAAAATCTCCTGCACACACAGGACAACTGGACCCGACTCACTTTCACAGCGCCACCTCTCTCTCTCGGAGTTTCCCGCAGGACTGCCCAAGGCCAATAACAGCCTGACAAAGCCAATAACAGCCTGACATGCGGTTAGAATTCAACTTGTGTGTTCAACTTGTTTGCTCTAACCCCCCCCCATAAAAACGGACAGTGGACAACTCCTATATAAACACTCACCTGAGGCCATGCCGAAAACCCTGCCAGACATGGGCGTGTAGTAAGGGCATGCATGCAAGAAACCAGAAGAGGCTTCGGTCTCTGGCACTCGTGGCAAGGTAATACGGGTTAGAGTATCAAATCTAGAGCTGGTTTCTGTCATCGAGGCATATAGTTTCAGAATGTTACACATCCCAAGCCTGCGCTATGCATATCTATGTTGCTCAGAAACTAACTGGAAAGTACAGCAAACCCGCTCAAATCAGAAACGCAAAGCCCCCAAACCCTACCTGGTAGTTTCCACACATCGGGGGATCCCATACTGACTCCAAGATATTGCATTTATACCCGTAAGTTTGGGAAACCCCTATCTGGCCAGCAGAGAGCTGCCCGCGAAGAAGCTCAGTGTCACCGAAAAAGCGATGATGATACCCCACACCTCAGTCACCCTAAGGGTCTAAGGGCTAAATAACTGTGTACTTTGATTTGGCCTATAGTAGTGGTTGTAGTACAGGATTCGGGGAAGTACATGAATTTTAAAAAGTTGCGCCCTTAAGGCTATTGTTGGCGACAAACACATGTAAGAATACAGCTCTGTAGAAAACCGGGAAACTTCGCTTGGCTGATGTGACTCCGCTATTGCAAATCGGAAAACAGCCTCTACAGCAGGAGCTCTGCAATTATGCGTCCTAACTCAGCATCCTCACGCACTCGCCTCGACGTTTCAACCGTCGATGGAAAGGCACTTCATGTCTATGGTCAAAGCGGCAGCTGTGGTGATAGGTGTGTCTGGCAACTGAAAAATCTTAACATACTATATCCTGAAAACAGAACTTTTGATGCAAACCGAGGCACCAGGTACCACAGCTCAGACTGATAGCACCACTGAGGGCCCTCCATGGCAAGAACGAAGCTTGTCATGGCAGCAACCTTCGAATCAGGCAAGCCCACCCCCCTTCGCCAGGAATACTGGTAATATTGGGATAATATAGGGACAATGGAAAATAAAATCGAAACTACTATAGTATATTGGGGTTATATAGGGACAATGGAAAATAAAATGGAAACTACTTTAGTCTAGGAACTGCTAGCAGCAGTAGCACGCAAGAAGAGCCAGAGTGATGATGATAGAAGCATGCCAACAGCAACAAGCAAGGATGGACAGGTGTGATATTTTTCAAGGTTGGGCCTCCTGTACTGGAGAGTCCCGAAGATGTGTTTTTGACAGCCCAGTAGACAGAATCAGGCCAACGACAGAAATAGAGTGTTTGGGTAAACTAAGTGACCCTGAACCTAAACCCTAAAATCTGTAGACCCTAAGCCAAGCAGCCAGGGCAAACGTCTGCAGGATGATGGGTATCGCGCCATACAGGAAGAATGGCTTGTCAGACAGAGACCTGCAAGGAGGCTTCCAGAAAAGGTGTGGTTAAGGCGGTTTAGGGTTTAGGGGTTAGGTAGGTGGACCCCCCCCCAGTAATAGTGACTAGAAGCGATAACAAGGGTTACATTAGGGTCCTCTTGTATTCCTACTAAACCACTATTACAGGGTGGGGGGTCTTCCAAAGGTAGTTTCCATAAACAGGGGGTCCAGATATAGAGCCTCATTTACTAACTACAAAGTGACCCTTGACTTTTGAAATCCCCAATCTCGGAAATACTAAACCCCAAACCCTAAACCCTTAAACCGCGATTCTATGAGGCCATGTTCACGGGATGGTTTGAGCAACATACGAGGACTCAGGAGAGATTGTATTTGAATATTTTCTAGGGATTAGTTGAGTTTGGGGTTTAACGCATCAAGGATTTGAAGGTGGTTGAGGTTTCCAGGGCTGGGAGCTTTTTCAGCTCAAGTGCTAGAACTTCTTTTGCAAAATGTATTCAAATTAGGGATTCTATCTTATCCTTTCTTTGGCAGGTATGAGAGTGTCCCTCTTTCATGGTCTTTGGCGCTGCCTGGTCAAAGCTCTTGATGTCAAGCCTAGGGTCTTCTGATGCTAGGTCTAGTTGCATAGTGGTGGGCTACCAAGAATTTGGGTTCCTCTCTTGGAAGGCCCCTAGTTATCAGAAAGGTTTTGAGGGATGAGTAGTTTGGAGGTACGTAGGTGTATCCCTGTTTCTGGATAGCCCGACATGGAGTTTGGCTGGTGCCCTGCGCAGGACTTCTGACCTAGTTATAATAGGTTTAGTTTTGTGCATGGTGTAAGACCCAATCAACATGCAAGGCATGAACTGTAAAAAGTTCGCATGCGAGAACACATGCACAACCCTGGTAAGTCATGTCATAGCTACTTTACAAGACACGCAACAAATTCCATCAACCTATGTTAATCGTGGATACAACCAGAAGCTGCCAAACTTGGAAGCCACGCCGTAGGAGAGATTGGTCACTATAGTTTACCTTAACACCCCTCCTCTATACTACTCCAAAGTTAATTACATCGGAATTAATCTTGCTTCGGCTTAATCAAAATCATTTACGGTAGAAAAGGGGGTATAGCATGGGGCGGGGGGGGAGCCGGTGGTTGGTAGAACCCTAAACCCTCAACCACACATCCTTAAACCTAAACCCTCCAACCTAAACCCCAAACCCTAAACCATGTCAGCTATAGTCTAAACTCCTAGTATCCCGCGTAACCCCTATAATGCTCCCCTGTATAATCCGCTAGGTAGCTCCGTTTCAGGAGTTAAGACTATAACTCATATAAATCCCCTCATCAAGAGGGCCAACCTCCAGCGGCTGATTTTCGCCACCAACTTCAGGGGCCGGTGCTCAAAGAGAATGTAATCCTCGAGGTTTCTAGTCCCCCTTACAGGATTAATCCCCTCCCCCTAGTATTAAACCCCCACCCCCCCCCCCCCCTAACATTAAATACTATAGTATACCACATAATTGGAGTGTTTAATGTTAGGGGGGTGGGGGAGTTTGATATTAGGTGGAGGGGAATAAGGTTAATAGGATGCAGGGATTATAGGGCTTAAGGTTTGGGGTTGCAGGATTCTCACGAGAAGAGCCCCATATACCCTTCCACAAATTCTAGCTACTTAAGAGGACTCTAGGCTGGTCCAAGGCGTTGGCTTGGTGAGATGTCAACATATTACAGCCATGATAGAAAGGACCCCCCAATTTGGGAACTCTCAACTATGGGCAGGATCTCATACGTAACTGGAGGCTACCACATAGCCAGCGCGCCTCTTTCATAAGGAGCGCTTGGAAGAAAGGAGCATAGGCAACCAAAGCATGGCATGTTTACAAGACAGGAAGAGGGTAAAACACGACAAAACCATCGCCTATGATACCACACTGGAACCGTGATCAAAGTGGTAAGCTGCAACTGTACACCCACCCCAAGAATAAGCATTGAACATCGGATGCAAAAAATGACTCCCAAGGAACACAAAGCCCCCCGCGTGGCAACAAGCACAACATGCGAAGCAAATCATTCCACAAGTCCACCCAAAACTTACCTTTGGTTAGCTGGGAATGAAGGAACCCAAAAGAAACTGGAAACTTCTATAATGGGTTATACAGGGACTACTATAAGGATCCATTCCGTCATGCCTAGGTAACAAAAAGTAGGGAAACTACGGAACAAGCTTTATAAAAGCGCATGTGCCCCTCCAGGCAGGACCGAGAGACGCCCATGCGAAGATTCAGAAACCTTTGTCAAAAAGCTTTTCAGAGACCGTGGGGCTATTTGGACATCTCGGGTCACCTAGGCCTAGTTAAGGTCAGTTAACGGGGAATGTAGGGTGGAGTATCGCTGGTGGTAGTAGGGGGGGCCCATGAATACAAGGTTGTCCTGGTGTGCGGTCTTTGGATCTGAAAGCTTTACAGGTTGTCGGGGGCAATACTTAAAAACAGGAAATTTGAAAATTTGGCTTCCCTGGTCATAGCTACACAGAAGGAGTTCGGCCAGTAGAACCTGCACAAAGTCTATAAACTGCAGGGTTCCATGGTTCCGTGCGGAGGGCGAAAGGCTCAGGTTTTACAGATTCCCGGAGGGGGGGGGGGAGGGAGGGTACATAGCTTCAACACACATGCACAACTTCTTCTGTGAGCCTCACCATTATTCTGATCCTTTCCTCGTCATCTTTGCTGTAAACTCTGAATCTTTCATGGCTCTAAATTTGGGATGAACACTCTTGGATCCTGATTAAGATAAATTGAACCCCCCCCCCGCACACCATTGGTGCGTAATTATGCGGGATGGGGTGGCCCCCCGACAAATTTGGATCCTACTACTTTAAGTTCAAGAGAAGGGATCGGCTCGCATAACGCCTCACCTGAAGGAACCTCAAGTTTAGGCTATGGGAGAAATGTTGCCGCGGAACTTCGCACAAATCAGCACCCTCAAAGAACCAGCAGGTGCTGAACAAATTCGCCTAAACCTCACACAATTCAGAACCCTTGCAGTCACAAATTGGGATTCGACATTACGGCGAACGCTCTACGTTTCGGAGGTTCCCCCTTACTTGGACTTAAGGATAATTAGGGCCTTTTCAGGCTCCGGGAGGCGGAACTGGGGGTAGTAACTGGGCGCACCAGTAGGGGAACCAAGGATACATCCCTTTGGCAGCCTGTTTCCTTAAAAACAAATGCGCCTGAGTTTAGGATGTTTAGTTGATTGTTCATGCATACGAGGTGGTACGGGAACTGCAGGCCGCTGCGAAAATAGGATTTCAATTGTGCAAAGATTTCAGGAACTTTGAGACATGCAATAACCGCAAGAACCACCCCTCCCGTAGGGATCCGCAACTCTTCTGCCCAAGACACTCCAGCCAGAATCGGTACCTCAGCTGCTCAAGCAAAATTACTCAGCATTTGGGCATGGCCGGCGCTCACTTGCAAGCTGCAAGGGGCCTTCAAGAAGCTTCTGTTGCCCGCCAAGCCCGAGAACCAAAATCATCAGGATTTGAAAGAAGGCCATCTCTCTTCTGGAAATGCCCGCATCCTTCACTTCCACCCTCTGGTTGCAAACAAAACTTTTGCCCCCTGTTCCTGCGCGGGATCACTGATGAGCAAACATCCGATTCTGATTACGTTCTGTTCCAGTTTTCAGACATAGACCAAAACGAAACAGGCCAGAACCTGGCAACAAGTTCCAAACCGGTCGGAACCTCGCCCTTCTCGAAGGGTTGGGGACTTGACTACTATGCAGGCATGCAACCCCCATCGATCAAACAAAGATCACCAAGACACACGCACAAACCTTTACCAAACCTCCCAATCCCTAAACCCTAAACATTAGTTTCCGCTCATTTTAAACCCTAAATAGTAGTTTCCGTTCATTTTCCATGATCCCTATATATCCAAAAAAAACCTAAGCCCTTTTAGCCCAATTCCTAACATGCCTAAAAGCCAAGCAGCCTGGCCCGATCAAGCATGCCTGTCGGCCCAATCGTGGGTTTGGGCTTTTAGGGTTGCAGATTTACTTTGTTGCTGTCAAGGAACTTACTTTAAGCTACCATATCATGGGTGTATAATAAATTATGGTGTTTCCTTATTATGGTAACTTCATAAGTTACTCAAAAGCAACCCGCGTGTAGTGCCTGTTTCCCTTGGGGTTCTGAACTTTGTGGAAGGGTTCGAATACAGGAGCCTGTGACTCTATGATGGCGTGTATCACAGCTCCCAGGCAAGAGAAAAGAAAAACCTGTGGAATCGCTTTTTCTCCAAGCGTGAGGCCTCATGGATCCCTACAGCGCGGCCAAAACAAACTTTCCTGCTAGGGGAACGGAATGCACGACTCGCCGCGTGCTGTTCCGGTAAAGCGTATGACATTCGTTCTTAATCACCTATATTGGGAACAAGATATTGTTCTATATGTGATTGTAGGAGACTCTTTAGGATGTTGCCTGGTTATAATTTGGTCTTTTTACCCGACCTAGCTTTGCAGCTCCAGGCATAGGAAAGGACTCAGCTTGAGGTCAAGAACTTTAGGATACACTAGGAAAGGTGGGTACAAAGTATTTAGCATGCAGTCGAGACTCTTGGCTTCAATACCTGTCATGATAATAGTAATAATAGTAATGCTAGTACTGACAATGATAATAATAATAGTAATTATACTAATAGTACTGGTGTTGTAATAGTAATAGTATGTAAGTTAGTACTCCTTGCATGGCCGGCCCTTCACACCCAAGCACAGCATCGTTTTGAGCAACCCTGGACTGCCGGCACTTCACCACAAGTTGAACCATCGCCCGCGCGTCAATTTTCCAGCATCTACAATCCCGAAATCCAGAACAAGACTGCCAAAAAATCAAGGTCAGTTCCTTTTTCTGGGAGCACGGACTGCGTTCAAAACCGTAGCCGCCCAAGTCCCAAGCCTGACAAGTCTCAAGCCCTATCCCCCGACAACCCTAGACTGCCCGGTCCACTGTCCTTCAAGCTGAGCTGCCAGTCTAAGTGGCAGTTTCCATAAAGAGGGGGGCCCTAACAAAGACCCCCATAATACTATAATCCTGATTACGGGGGGCCGCAAAAACGTACCCCTAATTTTGCGAAACTCAAATCCCTCTAAACCCCGCAAATCCCCTATATAATCCCAAACCCTAAACCCTAAACCCTAAAAAGGTACCCCTATTTTTTGGGGGAAACCCCCAAGGCACCGATGATGAAGGCATCTGTGGCGGCCGCTGCTAGGGCTGCAGACTTCGCCAGACTCCGCCAAGGCCTGGGACGTGTGAACTTTCAGGGGATTTAAGGTGTATAGTCCCCCTAAAGTAGATAGAATAAGGCTCTGCGTATATTATAATAAGATCCCCATATACCCCATATTCTATGTACTGAAGGGGGACTACACATAGCTTGGTTTGTCGGACCTTCTCTCCACTGCCCAGGCATCTAGGCAGCAAAGAGTGCTTTACCGCTTGTAATTAGTTTAGGAGTTTAGTCTAGTTGTACAAAAACATTGGGACTGTTACGTCTAGTTTAGGGTTTAGGGTTTGGGGAGGGATCTATGGGGTTTTATATATCGGTACATAGGGATTTCTCGGGTATTATAGGCCTGGGACGTGGAGCCTTTCATTCAAAGGATATACAGTGTATAGGATTAATTGCTTAGGGACATATAGGGGATATAGGGGATTATATGGGTGTACGGGAATATAGGGACATATTTAGATATATTCATATGTATGTGTATATATACATATTATATAGGGGTGCATAGGGATAGGGGTATGCGGGGATGCTGCGGGCTAAGGGATTGGAGTTTAGGGATTCGGGATTAGGGTTTCGGGATCTGGATTTAGGATTGTTAGGTTTCCGGAAGATCGGGGTCCCATACTTCGGGCGTCCTACTCAAAAGGATTCGAGTGCTCATGTCTGGGAAATCATTAGATTCGGTTGCTCTCGAGACTGGAGCTTCTGAAAACCCTGAAAACCAATAATTACTGCTGAGGGTCGTACCAGATAAGGACCCTAATATCCCAGGGTTGCGAAGGATCCTACCCCGAAGAGATAGTCGGCAGGCTTTATGTGATGGCCCCGTCCCCTATGAAGAACTGTGTAGGATCTACAGTCATCGGCATAAGCGCGCTGAAGCCTGTAAGCCCAGAATTGCAAAGCCAAAGCCTCAGAACCTGGAGCGTCCAAACCTGATGCTCGAAAATATCTGAAAAGTGGGGGGGGAGGGGGCAGGTCCGAACTGATGGAAACGTCCAGAATCCCCCTGCAATCCGCATGTTCCCTACAGGTCCCAAGGCCACCCTGTTTGAGAAGCTTTCAAGAAAGCCCAAGGAGCGGTGTTGGAACGAAGCCTGTCTTGTCGCTGCCTGATAGGGGAAGCACAAACACACACTTTAAGCAACGACTGCACAGAAGTAACCGCGACTGTGATGCTCTGTCTACTAAAACAACACCCCAGACGCCAACCCTAAATCCCATAAACCCTAAAGTTTAGAGTTGAGGGCCTAAACTCTAAAAGCTTGACCTCAACCCCAAGCTAATCTCTCCGGCACAGCTGAGGCTGCTACCTGTGTGAAGTGGACTCATGGAGATCTCCGTAATCCTGAGGCCAGATTGACCGTTTGCACGTCTGCAGGAGTACCCTGCTCTGTGGGCCCTGCCACAGAACCGCAAAATAAGTACACCTACAGTGCTTGTGGAGGAGCAGTGATCTGCGTTGGTATGGGATCCGATGATGCAGGTGAAGTTGCAGATCCTGAAAAGTTCTTTATCTGAGATCATGTGCTCTGAGCTAAACTTGACACTGCTGTGAAGTTGCGCAATCACTACTGCAAGCTGTCAGTCGCGGAAAAATGTGCGTATCCGTTTTTGTCCGAGTCAGCAGGAGGGAGTTTGTGTGGAGAGTGCAGTGGCGGACTATGAACCTTCGGTACTGAACTGGAAGCCGTCTATCTAAGTCAGTCAATACGCATGCCGAGCATGCTCTGCGAACGTCTGAATCAACTACCTGGGTTCTTCTAGTATATGGGCATCTCAACGAGACCGGGACTTTCAACAATATTCTGATGCAGCATTTCCGACATGCAGCTTCAGTTGTGAGACACAAGATCTTACTGCTAGCTTCGTTCAAAGCGGCATTCCAGGAACCGACTGTACCAGTACCACCCCCACCATTCCTTTCTGCTCAAGAAAATCTCACCAGCACCCGCGATCAAGCATCCCACCCTACTGCCTCCGATCCCCACATGTGCATCTACATCTCATGTGAGCTCTAAAGTTTAAACTTCCCGTATCCGCCACTAATAGCGCCTATACTACTCCCCTATATAACCCACTTAAGGAGTTTGGGCTGCAGCTCATATGTACATATACTTTGCGGCCTATGTAATAGCCGAGCCTGATCTACTATATAGTGCTTATGACAGGTTTTCTCGAAGAGGGACCTCCGAATTTCAGGAAACCCTAGTACATCCTAAACCATGCCATACCAAGCCCCTACGTAGCCCCGGCTTCTGTTTCATTCTCCATTCCGCTTTGAGTTTGATCTTGCGTTATTGGGGACCAACCACCCCAACCTGCATGATCTTCCAAATCCGTACATGCATGCGTATATGTATATAAGCATACATATATATATATATGGGCGGGAG